>QNUK01000115.1:615000-622500 GCA_013621035.1 Clarias magur
CACATATACACAAACATAGATATATAGTACACACACACCAACTTTTTGATCCATCTGTTTCAGCCAAGTCAAAATCTCACTTCTCCAATAAACTCTCAATGCGTGCAAACAGGCTTTTTGTGTTTCACGTAGAAAAGGGGAGACATTATTCAGTTCTTTGATTTACTCAAACGATTCTGAACTGAAACACAGCAGAAGTCGTGGCGGAATTTTATCCACGTTTGCTGTGAAGAGCACAAAATCATTACAGGCCTCAGCTGTCAAATTTCCTTAGGTCATCCGAATAACAATAATCATCAGTTATATTTACATGGATAACATTTATTCCTTCAAAACCCGATTAAATCCTTCTGATTAGAGATTCAAACGTAACCTGTTTATATGGACTGTCTTATTTAATCAGAATGTAACTTATTTGGCCAAAGTGGTTCCTCCCGCTGTGCAGCATTTAATTCATCCAAAAAAGAAAAATAACAGAAGGAGAAGAAGTACTGTATTTCCCTCCAACTGTGAGTTTAGGTTAGGCTTCCTATATTTCCTGACAAATTCCACCATCTGGTTTATGACTGGTCACAAGAATTCAGTCTCGTCTGTGATCGGTGCTCTTTCTTGAGCCCGAGACCCACGGAATTAAAATCTAGATTTTTTTTTAGGGACAGAAGCAAAATGTCCTTCCTGGGAACTCGCCACATCTCATAAAGTCATCCTGAGTAAGGGGCAAACATGTGCAGAAAGAATATAGTCATTCCAGCAAGAGAGAAACAATCAGATCAAATGTTTACATCGATAATATTTACCTATTGAACAGTCACCAAAGGTTTATACGCCTTTCACTCCGAAAAGGCCGAATCGAGTCTATATAAAATGAAAAGTGAATCAAATCATCCCTAAAGCTTCACATTTGATGTTTGATATAAAATCTCTCAAAAGAATATAAAAAAGTTTAATAAAAAAAGGTTTCCTCATCAATCCTGCCTGTATAAAAACCCTAATATGACATTTTGCACATTGATGAAGAATCTTTCCAAAGGAAATTATAAAACATCCAAGAACTAATCATTTTTCCCTCAGTAAATGTGCTGACGGATGAACTTGGGCAACATGGTGGTGAAAGTATAAAATCTGGTGATGACATTGAAGCTCCTTCCTGCCTTTCTTCTCTTTCTCTCTCTCTCTCTCTAGCCATCGTTGTCCAGATCATTAGAGAGGAATGTGGATGAAGTGTCCTGAAATGTCTCTGTGTGCTGATGGATGGTGGAAAGAGGACGCAGCATTACGCAGTCACATGCATTCAATCATGGCAACACACACACACACACACACACACACACAGATACACACAATAGTTGCTTATCCTTGCTAACTAAAGCGGCAGTGCTAAGCAGGAGAACGTGTAAACGTTAGCAAGCCCAGCCAGCTGCTTTATCTTAATAGAGGTCAAACCTAAACTCCAAACCGAGTAGGGGATCTGGTTAGTGTCCACCACCGTCACGAGACATTTCCTCCATATCGCGGCCCAGGCCCACTCAAAATGGTGGTGCTGCTTTATCTCGTGCTCTCTCGCTCAGAGCTGTCATAATTCTATCAATGCTAATTACTTCCAGCATTGCTGTCATTTCTCTTACAGACACTTCTCAATCAAGCACGGCAGTCAGGGACAGGGTTTTAGGCTCGGTGAGGAAATTCCCAGCCAAAAATCGCACGTCCTGATTTTGATTTCATCCTGAAAATAATAGCATTACGCATTAAAATACTTAGCAAGCAGGATGCCTTAGATTGTAGTATTTTGCCAAGAATAGAATTTATATTTTGTTGCCATTTGTTGAAAAAAAAAAGAAAAATCCTTTGATTTATTAAAAACAAATCTGAAATAAAACCACATGACTTCAAGTTTCACTCAAACGTGCTTTGCAAAATCACCTTCCTCACTTAACTATGTTCCACCAGAAAGCTAATAAAACTAGCCATTTTTCCAGACACAAATACTTAGCTAGCTTAAGGAATTATTCCTAAAGCAATTTTGGACAGCTTAAACATGTGCTAAAAAGAAGTGTGTCTCTTATCATTCTTCCTTATTTAACTGTGGCAAACTAGCAAGCTTATCTAACTAGCTAAGATTTCCAGAGAAACTACCTAGCTTAGATACTGATTCCTGAACTAGCTCTACACAACTCAAGCCCAAGCAAAAACAAATGTCTCTCATAAGCCTTTCTCACTTAACTGTAGCAAACTAGCAAGCCAATCTAACTATCAAATATTTTTTGAGTTTTAAGACACAATCTTATCATTTTGATTCATACACATTGCATAAAAACTTACTTCTTTTTATTGTGTAAAGCTGCTTTGCGACAATGTCAATTGTTAAAAGCGCTATATAAATAAAATTGAATTGAATTGAATTGAAAATATTTCCAGGGAAAACCACCTAGCTAGCTTAAGGAATTATTCCTAAAGCAACTTTGAATAACTCAAACAGAAAAGAAAAAAAAAAAGTGTCTCTCAAAACTGTTCCTTATTTAACTGTATAAACCTAGCAAACGAATCTAACTAGCCAAAATTTCCTGAGAAAAGTACCTAGCTAGCTCAGATACTGATTCCTGAACTAGCTCTACACACCTCGGGCACAAGCTAAAACAAATGTCTCTCTTAACTCCTTCTCACTTAACTGTAGCAAGCTAGCAAGCTAATCGAATTAGCAAATATTCTGTGAGAAAACTACCTAGCTAGCTTAGACACTGATTTCTAAAATAGCTCTAGACCACTGAAACACAATCTAAAACAAATGTCTCTCGGATGTTTTTCCTACTTAACTAGCACAAACTAGCATTCTACGCTAACTAGCTAATGGAAACCTGACTAGCTAAGCTAATGACTCCTCAAGTCATTCTACACAACTCACTCACAACCTAAAATGGTTGTAACTTAAATTATTGTTAAATGTTTGTAAAAACAAATTTCTGCCAACACAGGAAATATATTAGCATTCCCTTTGTATCTGATTTATTTATAAATTTTTTTACACCATTGCTTCTAAGTAATGGCACCTTTAAAAAAATAGCAATATTTCGGCATGAAAAATAACCTGCAACAAGTTTTTCGAATCGGGAAAGAGGTCTCTGCTGATTTCCTCATCGTCTCCTCTGCGTCCCCCAGCTCCGTGAGTTCATATTTGCCTCTCTTCCCTCCTCATACATTTGCATATGATTAAAAATTCTGACCTAAATGCATTTTGATCACTCAGTAATTAGTGGCTCGTTCTTCGAGGGAGGGCAACCAGCTAAAAGGTGCAACGCGTGCTTTATCCTGGAGTAAAAGTGGGGAGTTTTTCCATCCCGGTTTTGGAGAGGACCCCAGGACGAGAGCTCTTTAATCAAGCCCATTAGAGGCAGCTTGATGTTGGGCGGAGAGCATCCTACAAACAACACCTCCTCTGTGTCACCTCCAAACAGAGGGGGAGTGTCAATGAGGGGGTAATAAGGCAAGACAATGGGTAAACAAGCCAAGGGAAGCCCGCCTTCTGTGTGTGTGTATAGGAATCTGCATGGTTTTCTCCAGGCTTGGCACGGGTGCAAGAGCAATTAGCGCCGCCGCTGGTTGTTTAACATTAGCATATAAATGGACTTGGTGGCAAGTGCTAAACACCCGAAACAGACGGTAGGAGGGATCTCCTGGGGGCCTTATTCTAGCATGGGTGCCTACATCTGTACCTCTGATGCCCCCCTGATGCTCCTTTCCCCCTCCCGTGCCCGACAGGCTGTCACTTAGCCACTAGCACAGGCAGTGCCCCAGCTCTCAGTTCCTGTTTCAGGGGAGATTGCGAAAGACACCAGGCCAGGCTTCCTGTTGCTCAGCTCATGTCACGAAAAAAGAAATACAGAGAGAGAGAGAGAGAGAGAGAAAGAGAGAAAGAGTTGCATGCCTCCCCAACACTGGTGCGCGCACACACACACACACACACACACGCACACAAAAGCGTCCTCAGGAAGTCAGGGTGTGAGAAATGCTTTTTGTAAAGCGGAGGTGATAGTGGGGCTCCACTCAGGGAGAACCTTCACTCAGGAATGATAATAAGCAGCGCCTGACGCTGTCCAATCGCAGCGACAAACACTCTTCACTCATCGTGCCGTGCAATTCGAGCACATCTAGTCATCTGGCCTTGGGATAGTGGCTATTGTTTTCGTCCTGTACAGTGTGTATCGCCTCTTTTCCTCTGCATGTCCGTCTCGCAGTCCGTTTCCTCCACAGCGCTGCCAGTTGTTATGACAGAGCTGATTCATTAAAAAAAAAAGAAAAGAAAAGAAACGGACCAACGGAAGGAAGCCAAGGGTCTGTGCCCCTCGCTCCCCCCCTTCACTGTAAACAGTGCATATGTGTATCTCTCTCACACACACACACACACACACACACAATAACACAGATGCACACGCACACACAAAATAACACACATGCACACACACACACACACAAACAGGCTTACCCTACTAACATATGGCCAAGTCCCAATCCTTCCAATGACTAAATTCTGAATTGACCCTGAGTTTCTTCTTCTTTTTGTGCAACGCTCCAAGTCACAAATCTGCTTCAACGTGCTTCAACTTCTCCAAGTTTACAGACCAAAAAAAAAAAAAAAAACCCCACAAAAAAAAATCTGACACCTTGTCATGCAAGCTTTTAAGGCTTCAGATGCCCGTGCCAACTTAATGACTCAGATGCAGCATTGTACAAATTAGCTTTAGATCCGCGGCGACTTCCAGCAACCGCAGGCAGTTAAGAGCTACAGTTCGACAAGTCTGGCTCATTACAGGCCTTAGGTTAGACTGCAGAGAGAGAGCGAGAGAGAGAGAGAGAGAGAGAGAGAGAGAATATTATCTTGTTTGTTCCACACTTGCAACAAAAGGTTAGAAAGAAAAAGGAGAAGAAAGCAGAGAAACAAAAGACTGGCACCTGACAAAGTAACCAATCCATGAATGTTGCATGTGAGCGCTCAGCCTTTCACCTCTCCCTGACCCCTTTAACACCCCCCACCACACACACACACACACACACACATCCTCACACACACATACTCCATCGTGCTTCTGACAAATCACAAATTTCCTACACTGTTTCTATATTTCTGCAGCAAAAAAAAAAAAAACATAACCCAGAGTACATTCACAACACAACCAGAAATCATTCATCAAGGTCAGCAGTGACAAAACAACAAGACCACTCCTACTTATTCCTGCTACGACTGACCTGAGGTCAGTGTCGCGCAGCTTCTACTTTTAGCGCACACTGACATTTTGATGGAAAGACGCAGACGATGTAAGATTTCCTGTAAAGCAAAAAGGCACTCGAAGCGCCATGTGACACTTTTAGTGTTCTCAGGCATCTTGCTGGACGTTTACACCGGAACGTGGAAAGCTTCAGATCCAAACCCTTGAGTTGTGATTGTCTGCTTTGTAAGAGAAACTGGTCATTCGTAACATCATTCCTAACCGGACCCAGAAACGGAGCTTGAATTTTACAATCGCAGCTGCAGATTTCGCAAATTAATGATTCATGACGCAATGATCTCCAGATAGGAGACGTGTTGTCTGTCTTCGATCGATCCCATGAGGTACAGATATTTAGGCAACTGCAAAACAGGTGCCTATATACAGAAAAACTCCTCTGTACTGCAGTTTAGGAATCCTGTGAGAATCTTGTTGTTTCTATCAATGGATCTGATTAATTGAATCATTTATACGTCAGCCGAAGTACATTAAAAAAAATCTCAGTGTTGATTCTCTTGACTTTTTTTATTCACATTTACGTTTCAAACGTAAATATCAATCAGTCATGCATTACAAAGCCAGATTGCAGTGCAGCTGATTTATTTCACGTTTGGCCACACCCACAACACTCTATAAAAAGTTGTGCTGAAAACCACAAAATGAGGCGCCTCCTAAACACGGCGTGCGTGCACTACAACTTCCAGCTTCACGGACACGCCTTAACATTTTACTACAATTTATTAGTTTTTTTTTTTTTTTTTTTTTTAAGGCGGGGGGTTGTATTGCGAATACTTTTGTCCTGATACTGCTTATTACTTTGTATTATTTATCTCCGTTTCATTGTTTCCCTCCGAGTCATTAATATGAAATGATGAAGTGAATTGCATTACGTTGGCGTATAATTTTCTCGTTGATAAAACTGCAACAATGTACAACAAAGTTTAGGAGATACGAACGTTAAAAGATTTGACGTCGAACAAACAAATCTCTTTCAAGTGTTAATTTACATAAACTTGTAAAATTATAGTTACAGTATTTTGCAGTAACTAATTAACTAAATAATTTACGAATAAATTTGTGTTGATTGAAGACAAGGTTATTTGTTATATGTTATTTATGTTATCTCATTATATTTATTTTGATTTATATAATTCCATGTATCCATCATGTATTCTTAGAAATAAATTAAGGCTTTATGAAAATTCTTTTTTTAATATATATATAGAAATATATATATATAATTTATGAGTAATATGGGTGTGTTTTGGTGTGTCAGGTTTTGTTTGTGTTTGGATGTGTGTGTGTGTGTGTGTGTGTGTGTGTGTGTGTAGACAAAACAGCCCCCCACTAAGAAGGTGTAATAGCTAGATGGAGGTACGAGGTATGATTATCTGTGGTCCTATATAACCCTTAATGCCAAGTGTTGTGCACCTGGTAAAAACAGGTTACACCCTTGAGGAGGGAAAAGGGAGGGGTAGCAAGGGTTTTAGGGGTGTCCAAGAGTGCCAATTAAACACCTTGGCCAATTGGCTGACCTCTCCCAGGACTTGCGGCATCCATGAGCCAATCGTCTCTGTCCCTCTTGCGCCTCGTTAAACGCTATCCATGATAGGAAGGCAACAGGGTGAGATGTGAGATGAGATCTTTTTTTTTCCCTCTCTCTCTCTCTCTCTCTCCCTTTTTTTAATTATAATGTCTGGGAGGAAGAGAACACCGTGTGGTAAACAATCATCGTTACAATTAAGAACAATGCCTCCTACGCCGAGGCAGGAGAGACACGAGCCCCGGAGCCATTAAATCTCTCACCGCTGCCGTTATCCTCATTATATTTACCTAATAAATGCGATTCAGATTTACATCCGTGTGACTGACAGAGACGGGTCACTTAACGACTTCGCCCCAAAGAGAGAGTGATTCCAACACCAGACCCGACACTGACAAAACAAAGAAGTGACGGCTAACAGGCAGATTCAGTCGTGTTTGCTACGGGTTGCTAACATTGCTAAGAAGAAAATGCTAGCAGGAGCTAGGAGCTATATATATACATATATATAATAAAATAAAAAAGTTGAACACACTCCTGGCATTTACAGCTCCTACTAAGTTCAACACACTGATTTGCTAATAAATATATGAAAATATGACCCAGGCTTTGTGGTGTTTCATCCAATCGGACATGTTTAGGGAAATTATTTAACCTGACCGGAGGCTAGCTACAGAGCTAGCTAACTTTTACCTCAGA
>QNUK01000115.1:627500-695000 GCA_013621035.1 Clarias magur
TTGTCCCTGCAGCGTATCACAGAGGTGAGGAAAATTAGCATTAGCATGACTATTCGAAGTACTGTCGGGCGAAAATGAACACAGTACGGAAAGAAGAATTAATAGAATTTTTTTTTCTTTTTTTAAACGACACCCAAACACACCTCATCGTAAATCCAGGCTGCGCCGCACAGTGATTAGAAGATTGTTAAGGCTGTAGAACATTAAACCACAACATGGTGCTTCTGCCAACTGAGCTATGAGATCATTACAAAAAAAAAAAAATAAAAAAAATAAAACTTGCGACAGCAAGACAGTCAAATAACAGAAGAGGAAGAAGTAAAGGAAGAAAACAGGAGTGTACCCAGGAGTGTACCCTGGAGTGTACCCAGGCTTGTACCCAGGCTTGTACTCTATCCTGTGGTCTGGGTTGTGCTTAGACAGGTTGCTGCACACCTGAGTATCCATATGAGTGAGTATCCATTCAACCCCCCCCTCCCTCCTCCTCCACTTTTACCTCCCTCCCTTCCCTTTCACCCCACCCCTCTACCTCTCCTCTCCTCTCCTCTCTCCCCGATCCTGCCATTTTATGATGCCAATGACAAACGCCATTGTGCTCGGCCTGGTCGCAGCGACAGACCGGAAGAACTGGTCCTGACTGCAAGGGCTTGCATATTCAAAACCGTGATGTGTAATCGGACCCACTGCTTCTGCTAACCTAATTTATACACACACTTACAGACACACACACACACACACACACACACGCACACGCACACAGAGCGGCCTTCAACGAATGGAGGTGGTGCTACATTTTCTTTCGCCGGCCCCCTCAGCACGACTGGATTAATGGGAAACTCATGACAAGGATCGACTTATATATATACACACACACACACACACACACACACACACACACATGCAGAAACAATCATGAGACAAAAAAAAAATGTAATTAATACCTGAGGCTATAAGATCCTTTTTATTTCTTATTATTTATTATATATTAGTTGAGTGTTTATTATTATTATGATTGTTATTATATATTATTACAATAGTGTATTATCTGTATTAATTATTTAACAGAACAAAATTGTAGCTGAGAAAATAATTATAATTTGTATATTATTATTAATCTAAAATTTCAAATGATTTATTTTCATGGAAAGAAAAAAAAAAACATATAAAACAAAACACACACACACACACACACACACATGAGTAAATACATGTGCAGGCTAGCACTGGTCTCGGCCCAAAGAGGGCTCTCTACCACTGAAGACATGACTGGAGCGTTCTTTCTTTCCCCCCCGAGGGTGCCAGCCTCCAGAGAAAGATAGCGAGCGTGGACGGGGAGGGGGTACACACACTCACACACTCTCTCTCTCTCACACACACACACACACACACACACACATACACTTTCTCCCCCTATATTCCTATGACAATGTCCATTCACACACACACACACACACACACACACACACACACACACACACACACACACACACACAGATCCACAGAGCTCTGCTCGACATGCCGCCCCATCACCTCGTCACGCCGCCGTCTTCGTTCTTTTACCCCGTACGCAACCGAGAGCAAGGAGTCTTGGCACCGAGCACGATCCTAACGAGGGAAGGGGTGAGGTACGGAGCCGCAGAAAAGGCCTCAGGTAGACGGAGAGAAGAAAGGAGCAGGAGAAGGGACCGGTGTATGTGTCGACTGCTGCTCGAAGATAAACAGCGCTCGGTGCTGACACGAGAGAAACGTGTAACGTGCGAAGGGGGGGGAATTAAAATAAATCAGGATGTTATTACGTGGTAACTATCGTTTGTAATAGGAAGAGGAATTAGTCATATCATTAGTGCACTAATAATAATAATAATAATAATAATAATAATAATAGCTATTTCGATTCAAAAATTCATGCCTAATAAATATTAAGAAATTAAAAGAAATAAATAATAAAATAAAAATTTCCAGCTTAATATGTATATATATATATATATATGAACATCTCTCCATTTCTACTTTATCAGAAAGCAAGAAATGTAGGTTGAAGTAAACCTTAGGAATGTTGATATGATAAAAACACACACACACTCACACACTCACACACACACACACTCGTCCTCTTTCTTTCTTCCTTCGTTTCTTTCCTTCTTTATGAAATCTACACACTTGAGTGCATTCAGCCTTCACACGTCTCACACGTCAGTTCAATACGCCACAAAAAAAACCAACCTAAATGTAAAGAATGTGATCTCCTTTTAACGATTTCACCAAATAAAAAGATGAAACAGAGACGATCTAAAGAAACAGACACTTCACAGGCACTGACTTTTGCTTTTTTTCTTTCATTCTTTCCTTTCTTTTTTTTTTATTTTTATTTTTTTATTAACACTCGACTGCAAGCCTCCACTTGAGAATTAATAATCAGCGATACTGCGATTCTCGAGCAAGTCAGCGGTTTTTCAATTCTACCAGTCAAGGTGTCGAAGCGAAAACAACCACGAGCGAATATCGAATGGCATCTGCAGTATTATCTTTTTTTTTCTTTTTTTCTTTCCCTCCTTTCGATTCGACAGACCGGATTCGCTATCGGCGTCTACGTTTCTGATAAGACGGATATGGCATGTTCATGTGAGGGTGAGAAAGATGGGTTTGCGTAGTTTTGTTTAAGGAGGGGAACGGACGGAACAGGAAGGAGACGGGAGGAAAGGAGAAGGATAGAAAGAACAAGAGGAAGAAGAGCATGGAGCTTGGAGTCTGGCACCTGTATTATGCTATAGATCCTTTTTCGGTGTGACGTGTGTAATTATTGCCACCCCTCCACCGTCGAGCTGGGAGCCGCAAAAATCCTGACTTACCTATCCTTCTCTTCACTCCCTCCCTCCCTCCCTCCCTCGCTCGCTACTTCGCTCCCTTCCTCATTCTCATTTTCATCTTTACACACACGAAGGGGGGCAACGTCAAAGGATGACCCGGTACGAAAAAAACTAAAATCCAAAACAACAAATAAATCAAATTTGGATAATCTGGTGTGTGTGTGTGTGTGTGTCTTCAGATGTCTGACATTGTGTTTATCTTTGAAATCATCTTTAAAATTATATAGATAGTGTAACACAAAAGATTTCAAAAAAAAAAAAAGGAAGTACAACAGATTTGTCTACGATACAAGCCCAGATGTGAGGAATAGCGTCCTCTCACGAGACGGGCTTCTAGTTCCAGTATTCGGGACGAAAGGTCTCCGGATCCGTGTTTTCCTGACCCTTTCCCTGATTCCTCCGATTCATACCCCGTGGCTATTTGACCTTCTCTATCCTCTCCTTCTCGCTCCGGCATGTTTCTCTCCCCCACTCGCCACGCATGCCTTTCGAAAAACAGTTTGCAACTTCACAACACACTGACTTTCCCTTGTTTTTTTTTTTGTTTTTTTTGCCCCCCCCCCACCCCCCATATCATTGAATTAGTGTTTACCAAACACAGGACGGGTTACAATCTCCATCGCCATCTCTCCGTTCCTAAACACCCCCTCCAAGCTCCTAACCCCAGACCTGCTTCTTGTTCCTTTTTTCCCCCCTCACACTCTCTTCAGCTATTGCCTTCATCTTCTCTCCTTCCCCTAGCTAGCTTACCATGACTCTGTGACCCCTTTGCTCCTTTCCTTTTTCTTGCCGAGTGACCCCCGGTCCCTGAGCCTCCCCCTCTCTCCAGCCTCCCCAACCTCAGACTCAACTCACAACACACACACACACACACACACACACACATCTCCCTGACTCTCAGTCACCAAAACCCATGCCTGTGCTGCTATCTTGCTTTTTCGTTCTATCTCTATGTGTCGTGTGCATGTCTTGTCGTCGGGTCGGTATGCGTGTCGGTGTCGTCGTAGGAAATCTAATTATTTCTTTCCCCTCCCTATCCTATCCTATCCTATCCTATCCTATCCTATCCTGTCTTCTCCTTTAATTTATATTATCAGGCTTGGGTTTTTTTTTTTCCGCACACATACCATTTCACCTTTTAAATCACTTTTTAACTTTTATGCATTCTTTTTTCCCCTGTTTTTTTTTTTTTATGGCTAGTTAGGCTGATCAAGACCTAGGACTAGGTTATGCATGGCAAAGTTTTTCAGCCTAGTATTCCATTCCGTTAATGCGTCAAATGCACACACACACATATATATTTTTTTCTTTTTTCTATAGGCCTACACATATCGCTCATTGTGTGTGTGTGTGTGTGTGTGTGTGTATCTGTGTAAGTCTGTGTGTGTGCTTTTGCTCCAGCAGCTGCCGCGCTCCTGCTCCGCGCTCTCCCCGCACTCGAGCTCTCTCTGAGCCGCCTGAGTCATGACGGAGACCCGGGGCTCCCTTCCGTCTTTCTCCCTCACACACACACACACACACACTCTCTCTTTACACTAAACATTCTCGCACACATACACACACGCACATAGACATGATCGGTCCGCAAGCAAGCAAGCGAGCAAATGAATCGTCTAAACAAAAGGAAAAAAATATTATAGTGATCATAATAAAATAGAAACAAAGTGACGCAGGAGGGAAAAAGTGCAAAGAGGAACCGATAGACAGAGCAGAGAGAAGAGAGAAGAGAGAGAGAGAGTAGGGCGGAGAGAGAGAGAGAGAGAGAGAAAGACCGAAGTGTGTGTGTTTGTGTGTGTGTGGAGGGGGAAAAAAAGAAGTAAAGATGTGGAGAAATTGTGAAAAACATGGATATTCGGACACGGTATGGATGTGCCCGGGTGAAAGCAGGAGAGTGACGGGATCAAAGACGCGGCTTCCTGATCACCGGACGCGCGCGGAGCAACGGGCCGGACTAACGCGGTCGCTTCCCGGCTTGCCAGCTGTCTCAGCTCCCGCTGGCCCTCCGGCTACTCCACGCTACTCTACTCTACCCTGCGCGGCTCTGAACACGGACACGCTTTACCATCAATCCGCACCATTCTGGACCGGAGACGCAAAAAAAAAACAAAAAAAAAAAACGCAAACGTGTTTTAAATCCGTGGTTTGTGGTCAACCGGAGACAGAGAGACAGAGAGAGAGAGAAAAAAGGACCCGCTGTGTATTTTTGCCCCCTTTTTTTTTTTTGCCTCCTTGCCTTCTTTCCCTTCCATTCGCGAGAAGAGCGCAAAGAAGACGAAGCCGGAGATGTAAACACATAGACACACAGGTAACGAAATGCAAAAATCGGAATAAATAAAAAGCGCTTGCATGGGGGGGAAAAAGAAGGTCGGGTTCCGCGCGTAAAAGGCAGAAAAGCGCTGGCCGCTCGCGTCGCGTTGGGCTTTGGAGAGTGAGGAGAACAAGAAGCCGCCGCGTAATCGCGAGAAAAAAAAAAGCTTAGACAGAGAGAGGGAGAGAGAGAGAAAGCAAAAGTTGCAACTTACAATGTTTTTGCTGCCGCTTTGAGATCCTTCGCTTTGCTTTTTAATCCAGTATTGAGACGGTTTGGCTAAAGATCCCATCAAGGCAGTCCCTTTTGGTCAGTTTAGGATGCTAAAAGAAAGATCATTGTTGTTGCGGCGAGTAGAGAGGGTAGAGAGAGAGAAAAGAGAGAGAGAGGAGAGAAGAGGAAAAAAAAAAAAAAAAACAGCCGAAGTATTAGTTGTAAAGGCAATATAAAAATAATTTGGATGCAAAGCGCGCGATGAGTCTCGTGTTAGAGGGAGAGAGGAAGAGGTGAAAGTGAGATCTGATGATTGAAAAGGGAAAAAAAAACTCTTTGGATCTTTATTCCTGCTAATTAGTTTCCTGCAAAAAAAAAATGGCTGTGATTAATTCAGTGCGCATGTGCTTCATTACACAGGCACGACGGGAAGGGCTAATTAGCCACCTTCTGGATCAATAAGATTCAGCAAAGGAGAGAGAGAGAGAGGGAGGGAGAGGGAGGGAGAGAGAGAGAGGGAGGAAGGGAGGGAGGGAGGGATGGATGGAAAAGAGGAAAAAGAGGAAAGTAATGATCAGGAATTGAAAATATGGAATTAAAGCAGCAGCGCGCAAAAGAGAGAGAGAGAGAGAAAGAGAAAAGTACGAGTTTGATTAGAGGACAAGGACGCGGGTGCGAAACATAATAAATAAATATCAATAAAAACAAACAAACAAACAAAAAAAAGAAGGCATTGCGACGCGGTGTCTTTCCAAATGCTTGCGCGTCTATAAATGTAAATATTGTTCTATCAGATTATATTACCGCGATTAACTTTTACAGCGTATTTTACATTTTGCATTTAATAATCGCTTTTTCTATTCTTTTCTTTTCTCGGAAAAGTCGAAAGCATGAGAGCAAGCAAGAGAGTCTCTTCATACTTTCACACACTTCTGATTTTTTTTCCTTTTTTTTGAAAATAGCTCTTAAATATTATAACCTGTTTTTAATGCATATCGTAATTTTTATTTTCAGTGAACAAAACAACAGAACACCTATACACCTTTCAATAGGTAGCTTTTTTTGCGTTTTAAAGCGATTCCACTAAAGCGACTTATACCAAGGTTATGGATGATGAAGACTCGGGTTGCAGAATGTACGAGCAGTAAAGCAATGCATATGTAAATAATAATAATAATAATAATAATAATAATAATAATAATGCAAATGCAGGTTGCATGTATCTTAGAATATGATATCATGTCTCTTTTTTATGTTCTACAATAGAATATAGACATTGGAATACTTCTGTACTGTATATTCTACCAAATGTGATTTTAATATTGTCAATGTTTTTTTGTAGATTAAAAATAAATAAATAAAAAGCAATTCTCTACAAAACTGCATGCAGTATTTTTTTTGTTTTATTTTATTCATTCCTTTTTTATTTTATTAACCAGCTGTATAAAATGTGTGTGTGTGTGTGTGTGTGTGTGTGTGTGTGTGTGTGTGTGTGTGTGTGTGAACGCTGCATGCTTACAGATACATACACATAAGCATATAGCCATGCATGATTTTTATTCTTACAAGCTGTGTAAAAGAAATTTGGCGTTGTCGTGCAGACACAGGGAATAAATCATGTTTCTATAGGCTTACTTTAGATATACTAATATGGCTTCTTTATGTAAAGAGAGAGAGAGAGAGAGAGAGAGAGAGAGATTAACTTGAGTAACAAAATGGCACAAAAAAGACAAGAACACAAAAAGTTTTGTTGACTGTTAGAAGAATCAACAGATCTGCTGAAATCATAGGTTTATGAAGAAAATCAATATAATAGAAAGAAATAGAAAGAAATATTTAGAAAGAAATAGTAAAACGCGTTTAATTATTACTGACAATTAGGAGTAAACTTGTGTGTTTTTTCTAAGTTGGAAGGTAATTTTAAGAATATCTGTCGCAATGTAGCCTATTAAAACACTCTCTCTCTCTCTCTCTCTCTCTCTCTCTCTCTCTCACACACACACACACACACACACACACACACACACACAGACGAACAGACAGATACTGAGTAACAGAAGACGGAGTGCGGGATGCGTTCAAAAGTTCCCTCTCTTCCAAAATGTGCGGTTTGGGTCGATTTTAGGTTTTAAGTTTTAAGACAAGAAAATCTCGAAAATCTCGCAGCAAAAAAAAAAAAATTAAGCACTTCTTTAATATGAACATTATATCAATACAGCCATTTATTTTAAAGACATTTTTATTACAGTGTGGTAAGAGTTTTGAGTTATAGGTATAGATGTTTTTTTTTTTAACTTGTTAGATTTTTTTGTTTTATAAGGGGTCGTAGAGAATTGAGATAGAATACGTTTAATGTATTCGAATTCCATACAAAATAGCGTTTAGAACGACTACGTTTAAAAATGAATTTCGCTTCAGACCTGCAGATTTTGTTGTTATTATTTTTGAAGTAACAATGAATTTTTTTGGTAACATTGATCAGAGGGCATCGCGCACCGGCGGCTCCGCTACAGGTTCCGCGTCTTTACGTACCGCCTTTCGGGCCCTTACAGCGAAGCGTGTGTGTGTGCGCGCGCGCGCGCGCGCGTGTGTGTGTGTGCTAACACCGGACCTCTGAGCCTAAAAAGCTCCCTGGCTTTTGTCATGATAATTCTATTGTTGATTCGCTTTAAAGATTCAGTGCTCTCTCTCTCTCTCTCTCTCTCTCTCTCTCTCTCTCTGCTCTTATATGCACACTTTCACTGCTAACAGCTCCAAGGGGCCCTAATCCTCCCAAAGACACCTAGCTTCCTTTAATCGATTAACATTTATTGGAAAAGCCATCAACGATTTTTAATCGCATAACGTCGGAGAAATAATCGTCAAGCATGATAGTTGTAGTTTTAAATACATTTTTTATAATATATATGCTTTATCATATAGGATTAAATTGATAAGCAGATAATAATAGACAAACAAACAAATAAATTGGGGATTAAAACAAAAAACAAAAATAGAATTATTTATCCTGCTAAACACATTTCGTTTATTATCGAGTCAAATCTAATAAGATGTTTATGGCAAGACAACAAGCTACACCATCTCCACATCTCCACCATGGCACTGCGCATCGAGAGAGGGAGAGGGAGAGGCAGACAGAGAGAGATGGAATACAAAGCAATATTTAGAAGCTGATAGTGCATGTCAGAATTTTTTTAGGTGGCATTTAGAGCAAGGCATATTTATGCAAAGCAGCCTTTCTTTCTTTTCACTTGTGTCCTGCCATGTCATGGCCAGCAGTCATACGTCACATCCCAAAGACTCACATCTCCATATGAAACGCCTTACATTATGGACTTGCACGTGCTTCTGTTTTGCACACATACACACACAAACAACACAAAAACCCTCTCCAGAACTAATACGATGACACAAAAAATAGTTTTGCAGCCTCAGAAGCAGTGTTGTGCATGCATCCGAGTGGTGGTGTGTGTGGGTGTGTGGGGTGCATGCATTTTAGTCTGGTCTGTATCCCACCATACCAGGCCTACCATACCTACCCAATATATTTCCTATTATGCGAAATAATAACTATACACTTTGCATAAATTAGCATCGAACACGCGTCATTTGCAAGGACAAGCATGCCTATCAGATGGAGGAGGGGGGGGGGGGGAGGGGGGCAAGACTGCATGCAAAATATCTGCGCGTTGCAATCAGACCAGCCTGCACTTTGTCTGTGCATATTCTGGAGTAAAAAAAAAAAAAACTATATATAAACGATAAAGTGATTCTAGTATTTTTACAGACAAACAGTAGTGGTGGTGTGTGTGTTTGGGGGGGGGGGGGGGGGGGGAGCTCTCCAGGATTTTCGATGCACTTTTCCCTCTTGGGAAATGGGGGAGTAGTGGAGAGGGGGAAAAAAATAAATAGAAATGAATGAATGAATGAATGAATGAATGAGTGGAAAATATAGTGTGTTAGACGAGCTGCAGAGGCAGGAAGACGGATTGTAATAAAGAGGCCGGGGGAATCGGGCAGCAGAATATCCGAGAGATTGTCTGTCACTATGCAAAACACTGCTGACTCTCAAATCATGTAAGCATGTCCGCTTAGACACGAGGAGAGGCTGTCTGGAAAGACAACATGTATAGTCCAGCGCGTTGGAAATGTTTCTGTTTAGTACAAAATGCCAAAATAATAAAAACAAGAATACAGAACGCATCTTCAAAGCAAGCAAATAATGAGTGTTGGACCAGTTTCTAGTTCTGCTAGTCGAAAAAATCCAGACTTCCATTAGATAAGGTGATGTTTTATTTATTACATTATTCTTTGTGAAATAAAATTATTCCAAGCGTGCGTTAAATGTAAAAACATACATACACAATTATAGATTTCCGACTATATAGAATTATTTGTGTGTGCGTGCGTGTGTGCGTGCGCGCGCGCGCGCGCCGGCGCGTGCGTGTGCGAGTGCGCACGAGTGCCTGCTCGTTCTACTCGTTCCTAACCGTAACCTCACCGCCACGTGTGCCATCCGCAACAACAAAAGCACGTAACGGAAATGAGCGAAACAGTAAACGGATAAAAGAAAATTCTTCTGTGCAACAATGCAATAGTCCCATAACTTTGTTAAAAGATGATGACGTGATGATGAAGATTTTGGTCTGAAGAATTTGGGCCTGGAGGATAGAGGAGGCACGCATTTGAGGCGTGAGGCGACGGCAAGGCATGGCCAAAAACGAGAGAGAGAGAGAGAGAGAGTATACAACGGGGAGTGTATCTTTCACTAAATGAGAGTGGTAACCTTGTCTTAGCACTGGAAATCAGGTATCCATATAGTAGACTATATAAAAGCAACACAAATCTAAACACTGTAATGGACTCTTGGGGACATTTCTAGATAACTAAAATCTAAAATATAGAATGGATGACAGGAACAATTTCACGGACAAAATATAAGATGAAAGTTGAATTCAATAAATGAATCTGCATGTGAATGAGCTACAGGTTGCATGTCGTCAAGCAAAGCAAAGAAAAAAAAACAAAGAAGAAAAAAAAAAACAACAACAACAAAAATACGCATTTTCTTTTGCACGCGTCGTTTCTTGTTCACTTTTCTGTGAGAGAAATGCATTGGCTTGACATTCAGGAGGCGGGGAAGAGATATCCTGTCCGGCAGTTTGCAGGGGCAGGACGCCTTTACCAGGTGCAATGGCAGCGCCCTCTTATGTTCACTCTGACCATGGGGATGATGAGGATGATGGGGATGATGGACCTGCTCGGCCAGGGCGCGTGTCCACAACCAGCAGCCTCTCCTAGAGCACCACATTTCCATCCATACAAAATGAAATGGCGCTGTGCAGAAAAGGCACAGCTTTACGCGTGGGTTCCAAACAGGACGCGGGCAATAATGTAGCATTTTCAATATCATCATCATCAGCATCATCGTGAACGCTGTTTCAACTTGGACACCTTTTCATAGGTTTTAACTACAATCCAAAATGCACAACTACATCGAAACTGCACTCAATAATGATGAATTTATATCCGTTAAATAAAAAAAAGGAAAATAAATGAAAGGAAAATACATGAAAGTGTGAATGGATAAATGACGGTGACAAATAGTTGTACACTCATGAGCTTGTAAGCTAAATGATCTTGAGCGTTATGATGCGTAATTGTGGTCTTGAAAATAAATAATAACAAAAGGTTCATATTAATTTAACACGTTTGAAAATGAGGTACAAGCACTAATAATAATAATAATAATAATAATAATAATAATCATTGCGTTTTAAAACCGTTGTCATTATCTGATGTCTCAGATGTGCTCTTAAGCCACTCCGTGTATACACACACAGTCACACACACACACACACACACACACACACACACACACACACACACACACACACACACACACACACCTTATATATAGAGAGTCTACCCATAATCTACTAATTATTTGCAAACAGTTTTATGCTTTTTGTTTTTTGCTACTAAATGTTTTGTTTTTAAATGAAAGGCGCCATTTTGTTGTTGTTATTGTTGTTGTTATTGTTGTCTGCATATAACGAAGTGTACTACCACGAATGTAAAAAAACAAAAAAAAAAAACAACAACAAAACAAAAACAAATGTTGTATAAAATGTGTCCCTGGAGTTTTGGTCATCGCAAAAATCATGCACATCATTTTGTTATATTAAATTTCACAATTTAAATAAATTAAGTCAAAATCAGATTTTTTTGTTCGTTTGTTCTTAATTTGTGACTGTTTTGTGTTGTTCGCTCCTTATTTTATAATCAATATAAATAAACAGGTTACATATATATATATTTTATGAATAGATAATGACCGATTAATGTTTAATGCTAATTACAATCAACGTAATTTAATTAATAAATCCCTAAAACATCTGTTAGACCTGTGGAATGTATATAGACGGGTCATACATATAGTTGGGTTAATCTGAAATTACATCTTTACAAAGGAGTCGTTAATTAATCTTAATTAATTAGTGATCAATTAACAGTCGCAAAAGTCGGTTCCGACGTTCTGGAACTTTCCTAAAAAAAAATCTGCCGGCTTAACGCGCAAATGTTTCGCGTGGATTAATTATGCAAATAAGTTTATTTGCAAATATTTTATAATTCGGAAGAATTAACCGTGACGTGTCGCGATCTGTTCGCGTTTGTCCTCGTGCTGTTATGCGGAAAATGCATCAAATGTAAAGAACACAAAATGCGCAATTAAACGAAGGCGCGTTTATTCCGAAGCCGGGACCTGAATTAAGCATCGGGACAGAAACAAGTGAGAGAAAAAGAAAACAAGCTACTGATGAGATGACGGAGTAATATGCTACAGCTGTCCACATTTATCTTCAGGACAATGTGAAAAGAAATGACATTTGAATATTAATATTTATAAAATTCAATTCAAGAAGCCCGGTGTTCTACCTCACTCCATCTTTTGAAATATGTGCCAATGTGTTCATGAATGTTTTCGATTAAACGACAAGAAAATGGAATTTTTCTGAAGCAGTGCTGAATTGGACAGATTGTCGGATGATTTTTTAAAAAGTAATATTCATTTGATTTTTTGCTAATGCTAGGCTTACCGGTGTCTGTAATACTCTCTCTCTCTCTCTCTCTCTCTCTCTCTCTCTCTCTCGTGTGTGTGTGTGTCTGTGACCTTAATGCGGTGAGCACTTGAGCCTATCCTGTAGATCATTGTCCTGTCCATACTGTAACACTTTCTACAGTTTTATAAATATAATTTGCGATTTATATTAGATATTTAAAATAAATAAATAATTATTAGATAATATTTAATGTTTATTTAAATGCTATCTCTTACTCCACATAGCTACACAACACTAAACAGTATATATTTTTTTCAACCTCTGCGGAGAGGCAGAATGAGAGAGAAGAGCAGCCTGGAGCAAAGAACATTGTGCTTCATCCTGATCGCCCATTTCAGCTTTGTGCAGGTAAGATAACACACACACACACACACACACACACACACACACACACACACACACACACACACAGAGAGAGAGAGAGAGAGAGAAACCCCGATGAAGCCTGGATGAAATGTACACCAGGCACAAACCTGGAGAGAGATCTACAGAACTGGAGTGTGTTTTGCACATAAGCGCCATTCACGTGAACTAAAGCACAGGTATCACTGGCTCTGGCGTAAAATAAGATCTGTTTCCAAACCCCAATAATCCTCATAAACACAGCAAATAATCCACACACTGTAAAAATCCCCATGGATTAAAAAGCTCTTTTCCATTACAATAAACAAACGAACGAACAAACACACAAACAAATAACTACAGTTAACTACATAACTACAGCACGAGCTCTAATCAGGCCTCGTTTGCCTCAAATGTGACGTCACACAGTGGCACATGAAAATATTGACATATCAACGAGTGCACTTTCAGAAGCATAATGCACTAATATGCACTTCCGGTCCCGCGTGCACGATGACGATGGCGATGGTGGTGATGGTGGTGGTGGTGGTGTTACCCTGAAACGTACAGTTTTACGCATTTACCTTACAACTTCCCCCTTTCCTTTATTACGTTTCCAAGTGAAAGGCAAGTATGAAAAAAAAGATAAGGGTTCCACAACAGCGACAGGTACTGTTTAGCATCCTGAGAATGTATGACAAAAGAATCAGTTTTTACTTTATTTATTTATCCGAGTCAAGCTAATGTTTGTGGTGTAATGATGGATACGTTTGGAAGAACTTTTTCTCTCTCTCTCTCTCTCTCTGTCCCCCTTTTAAGAATGTAGGTAGAACTACACAGAAATCAGCTCGCTGAAATAAGGGTACCAAGCGGAACTACTGCAAGCAAGTTAGTGGCATCATCAAGACTGCGTGTTTACTATACTATACATCTTTACATGTAGGTAATTACAGGACGACTACACATGGTACCGAACACGCTCTTGTTATGGTTCCACTGCACCGACTAGACGGAAGTACCTTTTAGTTTGGTACCTTTGTTTTTTGACAGAGTGTGTTTAAATACTATACAGTATCACATTGTGGAATATGATGGGCTGATGTTCTGTTTAATGTGATTTTCCAAGTCTGGAACTGATAGATAGATAGATAGATAGATAGATAGATAGATAGTCCGAATGGTCTACGCATCATCCGCAGAGCCGCAAGAGAACAAATAATGGCACCCCGACGCAGGGAAATAGAAGCCCTGATTACGCGCGCAATGGCACAAGGCACGCTTTATATATGGGCTACTACATTGTTCAGATTTTTGCTATTTTCTTGAGGATCTGGCCGCAGAAAGCGTCTCGCATCCCGCAGCAGGATGAGATGTGACAGGTGAAGCGGGATGTAAACCCTCAGCCCGCCACACAGGCCTCCAGATGCCAAGCGCAACGCAAATGCGCTCAATCCCCGACCCAAAATGTCAGCAAGAATTACCGTAACTTCGCTAATAAAAATAATCATAATATATAAATATATATATATATATATATATATGGACACATAATCTAGTCTTCTACGAAATGCGAATTTTTTGTTTGTTTAAAACAAAAAAAAAACGATAACCATATGAGAAACTGTGCTTCCACTGTGCTTCCTGTAACCTATTATTATTTGTATTATTATTTGTATTCAATAAAAAAAAATATTATTGAATTAACAGCTACAGTTATTATTTTATTTAATGTGTAATGGAATAAAACCGTCGTCTTGTCAGAGAAACCCATCCGAGATGCAAAAATGCAAATCTCATTAACACCTGTAAGTTATAAAGTGCTTTATCTCTCTCTCTGTGTGTGTGAGTTTGCTTTTTAAATCTTATGATAAACTAATTCATTTAATTATTTCCTTTGATTATACATCGAAATTAATGAGTAATTATTATCACCAAGGAGATGTTTATTACAGAAGTACATATTAAAAATTAGGGCAGGATATAATCGAATAAATAATGCTAACCGATGAATTAATAATTAGCTTAATTAATACTACAATTCATTCTTTGGTACTCAAAGCATAATAGTTTTCATTTTTTTAAATTTACATTTAAATATATTCATAGGAATATAGAGATAGCTAAGAACATCTGTATGTTGTCTAATCAGACTGCACATAATAGTATATAATTTAAATATTAATATTAATAGATAGAATTTTATTTATTACAGATGATTTGCTGTTTTGTTTTTTTTGTGTGTGTGTGTGTGTGTGTGTGTGTGTGTGTGTGTGTGTGTGTGTGTGTGTGTGTGCAGTTGCTGCATGTCCATTTTTATGAGAACAAAGAAAAATCCGTATACAAAATCCAAGCTGGTGGTTAGTACCTAAAGTGTAGGATCTAGATTGTAGGAAATTACTAAGTGTAAAGCTGCACAAGTGTGTGTGTGTGCGCGTGTGTGCGTGTGCAAACCCGCCCAAGCTAGGGAACGCACAGAGCCGAGGAGGTTGTGCTTATTACCACGCTGCAGTTACATGTCCACAGGGGTGAGTAACCCATTTTCACGTCCTCCACCACTGAGCGTGGAGTGCAGCCGGGGCCTGAGTGTTTCTCCCGGAGAGAGAGAGGCACACACACCTGACGTACATGCTCTGTAATTGCTGGGGACTGCAGCGGCTGGAGGTGAGTTATGGGATGCTTAACCTCACATCTCTTCCTACCCCTGTGACCTCCAGGGCAGCATGGCAGGTGGGCTGGAGGGAGGGAGGGAGGCAGGGAGGGAGGACGGGGACGGGTGTAGAGAAGCAGGGTCCGAGCTAATCCGACCCCGGAGGCCTAGCTCGCGTACCTCTAAAAGAGGCCTGTTAAAAGGGGCCCTTCTTCAGCAAGGTGTGAGATTGTTAGGGCAATTAACACGATCAGCATTTACCCTGGCACTATATTAACACGGCAGGAGGGACACCAGAACGGAGGGACGAGGCCAGTGTGCTCCCCTAACACACACACACACACACACACACACACACACACACACACACACACACACACACACACACACACACACAGTGCATACTCATATAAGTAAATTGTTTGAAAAGTAATTCAGTTGCATATTAAGACACACACACACACACACACACACACACACACACACACACACAATGCGAGCAAAGTTATAAAATAATTGGAAAAATATATAAACCAAGAACTACTGTAGAATGGCACAATATCTTAGCAAACACATTCATAGCTGGTAACTGAACAATAAAAAGCAACATCACTGTGTGTGAGAGTGTATAACAACCAGCGTGCCACCCTGCACATCATTATGGGGAAAAAATGCAGCACAAAAAACATTACAGCAGTGTTTAGGCTGTGCGGAAGAATATACATAATGCACATAAGAAATAGTGTGATAATGTGCACCGAAATAAATAAACAAACAAATAATAAAAACCCTTGCCTGACATCTGCAAATGAAAAAAATAAATAAATAAATAAAAGCGAAAAAAAAAAAAGGCAAAGGAAGCATCTCAAGACCAAGTCCAAGAGAGATTTGCTTTTTCACCCTGTCTGTTTAGAATTGTAAATCCAGCGTATAGGCGCTGCTGTCCAATTACATACATCTTTCATGTATGAAATCATGCATGGCTCGTTTTTTCCGCCAGGCCAAAGAGGGCTGGCACAAAGGGAGCGACCCAGGCTGCAGCACAAAGTGCATCCCGTATGCAGAGCAGGGCCTGGTGTCGGAGCCCAGGGCTAGGAGCGCTGTTCCATTAGCACTCATGGATGGTGTGAGGGAGGATGGGAAGGAAAAGGAATGGGAGAGGAAGGGGGGGGGGGGATTAAAAAAAAAAACAGGGTAGCAGGCTACTTGTCCTCCTGATGGGGGCGTTCAGTGGCCACGACTCCTGCAGCAGTATATCTCAGGCGTGTAGCATTGTCCCGGCTGACCCTTTAGGCCCCGAGTCTGAAGTTGAACCTTTCCGAAAGCCTTTTGCTGACTGTTTCCTTAATTAGCAGTGATGCATAGGATTTTGAGTTAATGCCTCAAAGGGCTTTCTTTTTTTTTTTTTTTATTATTATTATTTTCCCCCTCTATGCTAAGCAGCGGGAAAAAAAATAAAAAAAATAAAATAACACACACAACCCTTAAAGACGCACGCGAGAGCTCGGGCTGTTAGCTTATTTATTTATTTGCTTTCTCTTTCGCTCACAAACGACGGCGTCCCGCTGTGTATTTATAATTTGCGCTGACCTAAATTTGGCGAAATTACTTTGAACTTTTCCAACAAAAGGCCCGTGTGCGTGCGCGCTCTCGCTCCCGCGCTCTCCTCGCAGCTCTTGCGTTCTGCCTGTTTTCTTTTCTGTTCACTTAATTCCGTAAACACCATTTACTTTCGATTGGGATTACACAGGGAGCAAAGGATGGTGTTATTCACATGAGCTAATGAGCTAGCATGCTGACCGTGTCACACACAAAAACAAGACAAAAAACAAAAAAAAAATAACCACCATCATTTTATTATGGCACGGTTTATTGGAGAATGAGCTAGGTAAGGAATAAAACACTGCAGGGCGTGTTGCGCGGGGAAACTAATCAATGGCGGAAAACGGAGCTGAACGTTTATATCTAGCACAGAAATTAGCTTATGAAGTGCGGACACTGGAGACTCCATCCATTAGATCAACATCTTCTTACAGCAAACCCCATTTGTTATAAAGCAACATTAACATGTTTTCACAATTCACTTTTGCGTTTCCAGCTCAGCTGCATTTTCCTGACCGAACCGAACGCCATCTGACCAATCAGAACGGAGGATTCCAACATGGCTATGCTGTAGGATCCTGCACAGTATTTTCAAGTGCCATCTCCCAGGCATCACGCACCCTCCTGGCTCTATCTCCACAGCCTTCACATGCCTCTGAAAGCAATCCAGCACGAGCATCTAAAGAGTCCCTACACGAGCTCACCAAACAACCCATTACACGTCCCTAATCTCAGCGGAGCGAACCGGGTACGAAGCCGGGAAGCCCGGGAGCTTATCTGCAGCCTCTTCATCAGGCCCAGCGTGCAGCCAGGCCATGCTGCGTGCCTCCCTCACAAACCCCCCAGAGGAGCTCAAAAGCTCGGGGTGTGTAGCCAGCAGGGAACAGAAACGATTTCACAGCCTTACCTGATGTGTGTTTCTTTCTTTCTTTTTTTTTTTTTTTTGGTTTGATTTGATTCGCCGCCGCTCGGAAGCTCCTCTCTGACCGCGATCTTCTTTTTCAAGCGTCCGTTTGAAGCGGGAGTCAGAAAGGTCACAACCTTCACAGTCACGGCAAAAGGTTTTGGTTCAGGGGCCAGCCGAAGCTTTGACGACCGATAAAGCTACAGTGTTTTTC
Source organism: Clarias magur (assembly GCA_013621035.1). Classification (NCBI taxonomy): domain Eukaryota; kingdom Metazoa; phylum Chordata; class Actinopteri; order Siluriformes; family Clariidae; genus Clarias; species Clarias magur. Next base: position 645,722 of record QNUK01000115.1, read on the forward strand.
TATTGGTGATTTATTATTTTTTTTTCTTTTCTATTGGTATATGCAGAAGATAAAGCTTTCAAGATCCAGTGCCTGAGCACTTAAAGAAAGTCCCTGGGCAAGGCCTTGCAGTGAAGGTGCAGTCCTAGAATTCCAGGTATTTCCAGGGCTTTCGCAAAGCTATGAGGCCCAGTCACTGGGATTTTGGTTTTGGAGAATCCACGGTTTTGCGGAGAAAAAGCTTTTCCACTCGTTGATAGCGCCACCTATAGAAGGAAATAAAAAAAAAAGAGAGAGAAACAAAAACCAGAACCGTTAATAATGACTGAGACAAAGTCAAACCGTGTGCTTGTTTATACATAAAAGCATCTTGGATCTTGCACAAAAAGTGTTTCCCTTCAAAGCAAGTGGAGATGAGAAGACCTAAATCCAACGTTAGTTATGCGCTACAATAATTGACAGCAGATTTGCTATTTTTCCCCCCTTGAAAAAAGGACGAGGACAAACACAATATGTCTTTTATCAGGCCTTTTGAATTCTCTAATAAGCTGTCTTAGTGAACGCAACATTAATATATAATTATTTCTATTACGGCTGCAGGACAAAACCCTATTTTCCAGATAACATCAAGCAATAAATGTATTGCTTTGAGTAATTTCTCTTCTTGTGCCATAGCGGGCTAAAAAAAAGAAAAAGCAAAAAGCAAAAAGCAAAAAAAAAAAAAAAAGAAAAGAAATTTCTGGAGAAATTTAATTTCCTCCATAACCAGAACAAGACATATTCCTGTAATAAGCCACATAATTGTGCCTTCTGCTGAAGATCCCTCATACACAACAACAAAGTCACTTAGACAATACATATTTATTCGCATGTCAGTATCTACACTGGGAAAAAAAAGTAACAAGAAGAGAAAAGGAAGAGTAAAAAGGGACCCCGGATGCCACGAGGGGCTGCGGCAGAAAGCTGAGTAAAAGCGTCTGTCACAGGCTGCGGCTCTGTCAGCTCTCGCCCGCGCCCCTGTTGGGGGAATACAGGACAGAGCAGAAAAGCAGTCTGTGATTTCTGAACGCTCCCCCCGGAGCCCCTTCTATTTGGCAACATTTTTACGATTATTTTTACCTCTGTGGTTGGAACAGAGTTAAAGATGGTATTTAATTGTTCCCAAGAGCTCTTATTAAGTTGCTGATGAGGGGCTCCAGGGAGAGGCACTTAAAACTAGCTACAAAAACAAGCAGCCGAGGAAAGCAGGCAGGCAGGCAGGCAGGCAGGCAGGCAGGGATGTGTGCGAGGAGAAGGAGGATCTGAGGGAGTGCAGGGTGAGGGCAGTAAAGAAGCTCGGTTGGGTCCGACGCTTCGGCGTGGAAGAGGTTTCTTGAGCACAGCTCGACACGCTGATGCTTTTTTTTTTTTTTTTTTATGCCCGAGGAAGCAAAAAAACGGGCGTTTCGGAGCGTTTCATACACTGAAATAACCTTCAGACAGGAACACCCTGCTGAATGTCAGCTATTTGACCTTGCTCTGACCTCGCCCCCCGTTTGGCTCGGTTCCAAAATCAAATCAGTTCACTTACAGTGGTGATCGCACATAAACATGTGATGACTCATTCTCAAAACATGGCACTAACGAGAGTCATGAAGAGTCGCGCGGACAACCCGAAAAAACAAACAAACAAACAAACAAACACCAACAGTTCCCGAGATTTTCATTTTAAACTTTATACTCTGTTTGGAAAAAAAAAAAAAAACAGCTCATCCAATTAAATGCTCTCTGTAATGCCAGGAGGTGTGGCTTCCTTTACACTTTGCTCGTTGCTGTGTTTTTGTGGAGTGTCCGATTATTCCTTTAGATTTCAGTGATTGAGTCAAATTTATTAACAGTACAAAGAAAAAATGATCTTTAAAAAAAAAAAAAAATTTAGGGTGGAGCTACGTGAGCGGACTTTTATGATGTCACAAAATCAACAGATGGACAACTTATCCGAGTGTGTAACATTTATCTGTCACGTTTATCACATTTACATTGATCTGTTTTTAGCTGGATATTTTTTTTTATGTTTCAACTGAATAACATTATTGACAATTTATGAACGAATGGATTAGTGATAGGTGGCACGGTGGCTTTGGGGTTGGGCGCTGTCGCCTTGCACCTCCAGGGTCCGTGTTCGATCCCTGTGTCTGTGTGCATGGAGTTTGCATGTTCTCCCCGTGCTTTGGTGGGTTTCCTCCGCTGTCCTCCCACAGTCCAAACACGTGCAGAATCGGCTACTAACCTCTAATTTGGTGTTCCCAAATTGCCCGTATCGTGTGGGTGTGCGTATATGTATGTATATGCATGTGGCCTGCGATATCCAGGGTGTACCCCACCTCATGCTCTCAGTCTCCTGGGACAGGCTCCAGGTCCTCCGTGACCCTGAATACAGGATAAAGCGGTCTAGACTGAATCAGAGTGACTGAGATGTGGGTGCAAAATTGTTGGATCGTAGAACCAGTCCATCCAAGATCCAAGCTAGCTAATATTAGTGGTATCTATCTATATTATACAGTATGTAAGTAGATTTTTACACTTCTACTGAATGTTATAAATGACAATCTAATTGTATAATCCTATATTTAAAGAAGAAGAATGTAGTTAAGTGTAATGTACTTCGTGCATATGGTTAATCTGTTTACATATTCCGTATGCAGTTGTCTCCAATTAACCTGCACAGCGCTTGTGTATCAGTTCCTGTGTGTAAACAGTACGTATTTCTTGAGAGTCGCCAGCAACCAAAAGCAAAAAACGAATTCCTTGTGTGTGTTAATATACTTGGCCAATAAATCTGAATCTGATTAAGTTCGAAATAATTAGATTACGCTGGTCACAATTTCAATTTCGGGCTTTAAGGCATAACTCGATCCGAGCAAAGGCACAATCAACAGCATGGCTGAGCGTGAGCGTGCGGCGCTCCATCCCGCTCGCCGCGGCTGCACACTGGGGCAGACGGAGTGCCGTATGGAGACACCAGGGTCGGGATCAATATCCCAGCCTGGAATGCCGTAGGGCTGCTGGCCATCCCTGACCCGGACTATTGATCAGCCGTGCCTGATCTGCCAATAGCAATGTTCTGGAAGTGACACAGGGTTTGGGAGCAGACGGCAGGCAGAGAGGAAAAAACCGGGGCGAGGACATGTAGCGCCCGTAGCTAGCCCACAGCGCAGCGCAGATAAAAGTCAATCTCACTTAACCAAATCACTCACAACTAAATAGTTAGCTGGTGGATGAAGGAATGTGCATGGGTCTCAGGTGGTGGTGGTGGTGGTGGTGGGGTGGCCGATGAAAGCTGTGGTCCCTCAGGCCTATAGCAATCCTGTATATGGTGTGTGTTGTTATGCTGCACAGGATCACAGGATTCCCACACAGGCACCAGTGGTTCTTCTCGTACCGTTCTGGTTTATTAACGAGTCAAGTTTCACAGTGACAAAAGATCATACGTGTGCACATTAACGCCATGATTACTGCAAAGAATCTTTTCCTTTGAAATTCACCTCCAGGCCGAATTCACCACAAATCTGTTCAATTTCTGAGATTAGTTTTCAGAGTCAATTTTACCCCAAAACAAAGTAAGCTCACTTATGACAAAAATGACAAAAAGAAGGATTAAGCGTGACGTGTAAATAATCCAAATACATGAAATCCATATTCAAACTCATTTTTCATTTGCCTGAAAACTCATCCTGCCGTGATGTGATGATGTACAAAGGGCGTTCAAGTCAAACCGGGACTTGCGCTGAAATTCCGTGCGAATGAGGGAACGGGGTACGGCCAGGGAAAAATTTGAACGGTGCAAACATTTTAAAGAATTATACATCGGCACGGTGGTGTAGTGGTTAGGACTGTCGCCTTGGGTCCGGGTTCGATCCCCGGCCAGGCTCGATTCCCGTCTCCGTGTGCATGGAGTTTGCATGTTCTCCCCATGCTTGGTGGGTTTCCTCCGGGTTCTCCGGTTTCCTCCCACAGTCCAAAGACATGTAGGTTAGGCTAACTGCCGTTCCCAAATTGCCCATAGTGTGTGAATGAGTGAGTGTATGTATGTGTGTGTGTCTGTGCCCTGCGATGGATTGGCACCTTGTCCAGGGTGTACCCTGCCATGTGCCCTAAGTCTCCTGGGATAGGCTCCAGGCCCCCCGTGACCCTGAATATGGGATTAAGCGGTATAGATGATGAGTGAGTGAGGGGATACATCCTTGAATGCGACTTATAGAGTGCCAAGTGAACGTTCAGCGAGTGGAACATGTGAATGGAAAAATTGTCAGATAACTTGCGATAGAAAGAGTCACATCTGTCGGTGTGAACTGTGCACACAATCATTCATCAACACCACTTGCACGTTACAGGAACTCGGCCGGGAGTTATCGCCACGTCCCACGTACAGTCCTGACCTCGCTCTAAGTCACTTCCACGTGTTTGGGCCATTAAAGGAGTTCCCGGTATATTCTGGTCTATTTCTGTGTCAGTGGTTTCCTGCGTCCCTGTCCTAAGCCGTTCATCTTTAGCAGTCCATACCGGAGCAGTTTACATGTCAGCATCACGGCTCTTGCATTCTGTTCACCACCTTTCTCCAGCACCGTCTCTCTCTCTCTCTCTCTCTCTGTAATTACTGAGTGACAGAAAAGCAATACTGACCACTTCATCACGAAACAGAAATTGTGACCGCTCCATATCAGGCCAGTCTGACCCACACTGGCCAGGTCAGGGAAGGTCAATCACCGTGAGTGTATTCAGTGTGTGTCGTCTGCAGGGTCAGAGATCTCGGCAAAGCGCTTTCAGGTATTGATCCCGCAGTCGTCTGTGTCGTTTAAGGTGCCAGGTCATGGAGTATAGAACTCACAGGCTGGGCAGGTAGCAGGGAAGGAAGTCATAGCAGCTGGATAGAGAGAGAGAGAGAGAGAGAGAGAGACAGTGTCTCTGGGTGTGCATGGTGTACTGGACATAACCACTAGATAATGATAAGAACCAAATCAGCCATAGAAGCCTTTGCACATGTGACTGTTGTATTTGCCTTGAGAATAAAGCCTATTCAGTCCAGCTGACATACGCTATACGAGCAAAAGTATGTGCACTTCTGACCATCACACTCATGTTGAACACTGAAGAATCCCATTCCAGATTTGTCCTCCCTTTGCTATTATAATGTGCTCGACTCTTTTGAGATGGATTTCCTCTCGATTTTGGAGCTTGGCTGTGAGGATTTGTGTTCATTCGAGGACCAGGGCACTGATGTCAGGTGAAGATCATCAGTTCCACCCAAAGTTGTTGAGTTCAGTCTCGGCTCTGTGCAGGACGGTTACGTTCCTCCAATCCAGCCTCGTCCTCAGAGAGCTCGCACCGGGGTCACTGACATGCTTGAGAAAGAAGAATCGTAAACGCTACAGCGTACAAAGATTCCCCACGATTGTCTGCTTCTAGTTTTGTGGCATCGGTTTGCAAAACCACATTTGGTTCTTTGTATCATTTTTATAATCCCATTAAGGAGAGGACTGCTTCCCTTTTAAGTCAAAAAGTCTTGGTTGTGTCATCTCAGAGAGTTTTCCCTCGCCGCTGTCACTTCTGGTTTTGCTCATTAAGGAACGGAATCTACTTCCTGATTAAAGCGGTAAAGCGGTTTGGTGACAGAGCCTGCTTTTTATAAGACGCGCCAGCTACACAAATAAACTCAGACGGCACTGAACGAGCCTCAAAAAGGCAAACTCTTCAGTGGCTCAGTGAACCGATCGACCGACCGGCTACCTCAAATCTACCCAGAAAAGTCACCGGGATACTAATAAAATCCAACAGATTTGGCTTCATCAAAGACGATGATGTTCTCCTAAGCCCCTCTGTGTCACCATGCTTCCGTCTAAATCCAGTAAAGTTAAAGAGGACATGGCGCTGATCAATATTTGTACAAGTCAGCATTAGTTGCTTCCCAGGTCCCACAGGCTTAATCCATTTGCAAAACCAAGTAGCTGTCAGTCTGCGTGTCGCATCCACGGCTCGACGGATCACGACATATGGCGGGGTGGAGCACTTCAAACTGAGGCTGTGTTTGAAATAGTGAAGCTCTTGTGTTAGTGTTCCTGCACATCCCTCTACATTTAGCGTAGCACGCCGTCAGATGCTCGTCAGATCTCCTTCTTGCTTTTCTCGCGTTAAATGACATTAAAGGCAGAGAAAAGCTGTGAAGCAGCAGACGACAGCGGCCCTCCCGGTTTCCGGTTTTATTAGGCTTTGTTCCTTTTAATAATAGTAATAAAAAAAAAAAAAGTGACTGGCACCGCTAAGCCGTTTTTAAGGATCTCAGATAAACAGCGACGATTGTGTCTTTAAATAATAAATGATACCTCGGCTTCACAGAGACATGCATATGAGGGGGAAATAATTGAAGACAACAACATCTTATAAGAGACCCAGTTTAGCGGCACCGATTCAGAAACCTTTCCGACTTCAAAGCGTGAATAATCTCTTAAAGAAATGCATGTGTCTGGTTGCAATTTCCTTCCAATCAACCCTACACAACATAGGTTGCTTTTATTCAAATTGAATTGTTGCATACATTATGGAATACAATGCATAAAAAAAAAAAAGCAAATCTGAGCAGAACTAAAAGGTTTCAAAGGGTCCAAAAGCTCGGTGGAAACTTCACGACGGTTATCAGACGGCTGCTAGGTGCTTGATTTTTTTCTGGCTTCATTTCTAAAAAGTTAATCAGTGAATAAATAATTCCAATGAAAGTGCAAAACCACGACTTTTGGCTTAGATGTGTGTCGAGGAAAACCTTGGTCCTGGAACAAAAATCGGTCAGCACAAAATAACATGAAAACAGTTCCGCAATAAGGCTCAAGAAAAAAGGGGCACAATTAAGTATGGACACGTCCCTCGTGATGTCCTCTTGAAAGGCCACGTCAGACGTCTGTAGCCGGATATCAACAGCGGTTTAAAGACGCGTCAGAGAGGCAGCATAAATGAACTTAGCACGGTCACCTTGCACCTCCGGGCTTGGGGGGTTCGTATATCGTCTCTGGTCTGCATGCACGGACTTTCCTCCAGGTACTCAGAGTAGGTCGACAGTGTTTATAGTTGGATTGGCCGTGTGGTAGGATGTACAAGTGCATGTGTGCTTGTGCACCATGATAGGTTGGCGCACCTTTTGTCCATCCAGGGCGTACTCTGCCTCGTGCTCAAAGTTCCCTGGACCTCGTACAGGATATAGATTATGGTACTAGTAATAGCAGTATAGATAATTAGATGGATAGATGATTACAAATGTCGGAACATTTATTTTATTCATTCTTAAAGATGGTGCAATAGAGCTCTTCCAATCATAAGATCAAATCCTGACGAGGCCACTGCCTTGAGTAGTACTGAAGGGGTGGGATGGTAATGTCAAGCAGAGGAACACTATCCAGTGGTGGGAGTCTTTGAACTCATGTAATTGCTGTCGTATTGTTGGAGGGAATTGGCAAATGATCCAATTGAAAGAAAAATAAGTGAATTAGAACAAACCCTGAGGCAAGACAAAAGACTTTTGCACTTTGTTTTAACCATACTTTAGATTAGGATTTGTGCATTGTAAGTATACACTGATCAGCCATGACTTCAGCGCCACTGACTGTTGAACCAAACAACACTGATCACTAACTATACATCAGTAACTGGTGACAGGATCATAGGCACCCAGGGTTCACTGATTCCTGCAGGGGCGGCCAAAGACCAGCCCGTCCGAACAGCCAATGCGGCACAATTCTCTGAAAAAAGTCAACACCGGGCGCAAAAAAGCACCAGAACACTCACACCTGGGGCCCAGCAGGCTATGAGCCCTAGACTGCCTCTAAATTCCCCAGATCCCAATTCGATTGAGCACTCATGGGTGACATGAGACCCCATCCTGAAACCCACAGCACCCAAAGGAGCCCCTGCCTGCAATGTCCTGGTGACAGACAGCGCAACTGTCAGAATTGGTGTGTAGGTGAGGTAACTCATTTGCGGGCCATATAAAGTAAATTATACAACAGGGAAAGTTAGCGCTATGTTGCCCGCCAGCTATCTTTTATAACAGAATAATCCATAGTCAAATCAGGGATCGTTCTTAAATTGGACGCTGTTCAGAATGAGTGCACTGGAGAGTGCAAAGTCCGACTACGCAAATTTGCTGTACATTTTTGCATGTGGCATTTATTCACAGCAGATGGCTCTGAGGCATAACAATTAAACAGCCACTGAATATAATTTTGCTTGCAAAAGTGATTTGGTAAAGTGCACTCTCAGAAATAAGGGCATCAAAATTGTACTTCGCATTTGTTTGCATTTGTGGACTCAATGATCTACCTTTAGACCTAAAATCGAACCCTTACTCTTACTAAAAGGTACAAATGGGGTACCATTCCAAACACAGGGCAAAGATTCCAAAGAATTTTACACTTTTTATTCAAAGAATTTCGCTTTTTGACAGAGGCTTTAATTAATCTGGTTTTAGTTTAGTTCGCCTTGTTGTGGGGCATGGGTTCTGTCTTTCACATCATCCATAATGATTGCTCATGGATTGTTCCTTCAGAACGGCGCTGTCTAAATTTCAGCTCCACGCCAAAGCAGCAAGAAGCCATTACTAGAACACAGCTGCATGCATTCGAGAACATGTCATTCGACGTCTTCAGCTCTGTGGAGCGACCTTCAAGTCTTTACTGACACTTCACAGACCAGGAGGACTCTGAAACCCTGCCAGGTTCACATCGTCCTGTGAAACGACCATAGGCAGGGCAAGGTTGTCTGTCTGTTTGTGCGATCCCATCTCGCAAGGTGCCTATGAATGCAACACTCAGCCAAGGCTTTATAGGAAGTACATATACTTGATAGCTTGAACACCATTCCGGACATCCAGGAGTTAAAAATCGCAGGTGATTTTGGTTTATGTGAAGAGCAAGCAATGGAACCGCGTTATGCAAAAAAAAAAAAAAAAAAAAAGACATGATGATGCGAATGCGAATCAATTCTTGTTTATTGTCACGTGCATATCACTGGAACCGCCCTGACACCCTTTAAAGTACGGAGTGCAGGGCTAGATCAGCATTGAAGGTGTTGGACTACCGATCAGAAGGTCCAAAGTTCAAACCCTAGTGTAACCAAGCTGCGACTGTTTCGCCCTTAACCCTCAACTGCTCATACGCATGATCAGATAAAAATGTAAGTCGTTCTAGATACAGTAACTGTCTTGGCCTGTCTGCCAAATGCCATAAATGTAAATGATGGGGAAAGTCTTGTTTTTAGGAACTCTATCCTTTTGTATTGCAAAATGTTTAAAATCCCTAAATACTACCTCGAGCGTCGGAATATCTATGAAAAACAACAGTTATGAAAAACGTTCCTTATGAAGATTAATAGTGCTTGGATGAGTAAACATTGCCCTTAATTTGAAAATTGAACAAAAGTTTACAAGTTCTTCATTCGCTGCTGTGGTCTGTTATTTATGGCAGTGTTTTGACATGTTATCCCGCTTCCCCCGCTCTCGGCTGGAATGAATATTTCTGAGGTCTTGAGAATTAATCTAGCATCAGGCCCGGGATTACGGTGCTATTGTCCTGGTAGAACAGCAGCGGAAAAACACACACACAGTCCCTGCATCTAGAGATAACAGCCAGACCCACTCCTCTAGCTCTAGGAAAGGGCCGGTGGAAATGTCTCCATGCTAGATTTGCACGCCCCAATATGAGCGCAGGTTCTTCTCCATAGCATAGGGTCTCCATTTCCCAGAGTTGATCAAAGAATACAAGACGGTCGCGCGCTTGAACCTTTTTAATGTTTCTGCAGTGACCTTTCCTGCTTCGGTCTTTGGTGAAGCGTCTTTCTTTCCGCTGTCTGTACATCAGTCACCGGGACCGATGCTGCTGCTGGCGTGTCGTAGCTCAAAAAAAATGACGAGACACTGCTCTGTTTCTGTCACTCTCACTCGAGGAGAAACACAAACACGTTCTCTCAAGCAGGCTAGCGAGGAAAACACATATTCCGTCTGATATGAGAATGCACTCGCAACCAGACGAGAGACGTTTTCTTTGGTTATTGTTTTTTTTAATACATTCCTACTAAACGCACGCTATCGCAAACATTCCTTCCCGCACGGACGGAAGCCGATATGCCTTCTCACATACATATTTCAGAATGAAGCCCTTGACGTCAATGTTCCCGTGTGGCATTTTTTAAGAAGGTTTGAAGCAGTTTTGCATGCTTTTCATTGGCCAGCGTTGAAACCACGAGGAAAACCATAACCAGAAGTAAAATGCTCTCTGACACCGCTGATTGATTAATATCAAATCCAGTACTCATTGTGACATCAGCATTCGTTTCGGTGTTGAGGAGAACCGACAAGCATGCTCTTGTGCTTGTATCCAGACTGGAAAAAAAAAAAAGTCATTGATGCATCCTTAGTTTTTTTTTTTTTTTTTTTTAATCCTCTTTCGAAACAGAACACTCAAAGCTGTTCATGAGCGGAACAACACTCCTATGAAAAATGTCTTCGTGCTGGCCGTGAGAACATTCCTCTGGAGTTTTGTCACAGGACTGACAAATCAACCAGGAACACTGTGCACCTTTGTTTCACTGTACATGTGTGATCTGGAGGCCCATGTGGATTAGCAAGTACCTGCAGCCATTTATATATACATTTTTATAGGCAAAAATTAATGGCTTAATTAAAATTAAAGGATTAATAAAGCAATCATGATCTAGCATAAGTCCTGGGAAATGATTCAAATGCTCATGTGTGAACAGAAGGTGAGACACAAAAATGGCATTTTGAAGCACCAGATAAAAGAATGTGCAACATGATGAGGCACAATAAAGTCTAAAAAGTTGCATTGGAAGACTAATAGAGTTTCATAGTATGTATGAATTATGAGTGAATCATTTGCACTGACTCTGCACTGAGGAAGATTATTTATTTGTCACACTACACGAGATCCCACTGAACCTTTGTCTGAATTCTATAACGTGACACCGTACTCCATGTCAGATTATACAATGGAGATCATTTAATGAGGGGTGATTGAACCAAGTTCTGCTTACGTCATCAACCGGACATTAGCTGAAGCAGAAAATAAGCTCGCATGGAAACAACCGTTCTTCAAACAAGCTTAAGGTATTCATGAAGAATTTGTTTCCTGTGCATTTCTTTTACCAACAAAGTCACTACTGAACGCAACAAAGTCACCACTGAACGCAACAAAGTCGCTACTGAACGCAACAAAGTCACCACTGAACGCAACAACGTCACTACTGAACGCAACAAAGTCACCACTGAACGCAACAAAGTCACCACTGAACGCAACAAAGTCACCACTGAACGCAACAAAGTCACCACTGAACGCAACAACGTCACCACTGAACGCAACAACGTCACCACTGAACGCAACAAAGTCACTACTGAACGCAACAACGTCACTACTGAACGCAACAAAGTCACCACTGAACGCAACAACGTCACTACTGAACGCAACAAAGTCACCACTGAACGCAACAACGTCACTACTGAACGCAACAACGTCACCACTGAACGCAACAAAGTCACTACTGAACGCAACAACGTCACTACTGAACGCAACAAAGTCACTACTGAACGCAACAAAGTCACTACTGAACGCAACAAAGTCACCACTGAACGCAACAAAGTCACCACTGAACGCAACAACGTCACCACTGAACGCAACAACGTCACCACTGAACGCAACAAAGTCACTACTGAACGCAACAACGTCACTACTGAACGCAACAAAGTCACCACTGAACGCAACAACGTCACTACTGAACGCAACAACGTCACCACTGAACGCAACAAAGTCACTACTGAACGCAACAACGTCACTACTGAACGCAACAAAGTCACCACTGAACGCAACAAAGTCACCACTGAACGCAACAAAGTCACTACTGAACGCAACAACGTCACTACTGAACGCAACAAAGTCACTACTGAACGCAACAAAGTCACTACTGAACGCAACAAGGTCACTACTGAACGCAACAAGGTCACTACTGAACGCAACAAGGTCACTACTGAACACAACAAGGTCACTACTGACCGCAACAAAGTCACTACTGTATGCCACAATGTCACTACTGAATGCAACAAAGTCACCACTGAACGCAACAATGTCACTACTGAACGCAACAAAGACACTACTGAACGCAACAAGGTCACTACTGAATGCAACAAAGTCACTACTGACCGCAACAAAGTCACTACTGTATGCCACGATGTCACTACTGAACGCAACAAAGTCACTACTGAACGCAACAAAGTCACTACTGAACGCAACAAAGTCACTACTGAACGCAACAAAGTCACTACTGAATGCAACAAGGTCACTACTGAATGCAATGCTTTTACTGAACGCGTGGCTGTGCTCTGAGTTTCCCATCAGCCCATGCTGCCCTACTACTCGTGGGTTTTGGACTAGCATCCGAACATCTCTCACTCACAATTTGATTTTAAAAAATATCATGCTGCTAGAACTTTGTCTTTGGACAGCTGTGGTTACTGTGGCAATAAATCAGCTTCTGATAACGTGGGCGTGTCACATTACGCCATCTAATGCAGCTAAAATTTGAATTATTTTCAGTCTAAGATTTTTGTGACTTTAAAAAGACTTCACAAACTATAGCCTTAAACACAAAGTGACCAAAAGGTCTTGATCTCTGCAATAAAGTGACAGAAAACGTCATTTGTACTCCGGACCAGTAGAGAGCAGCACTGATGATTCCGATCACTTTTAAAATGGCATAACATTAAAATTTTTGTTCCTTGAGTTCCGTTTTCAAACAGATGAAACTCTGCACCGAACCCCAGTCGATCCCTAGGTACAGTTTATACAGACCTGAGATCTCACACTCGTGTGTAAATGAGTGACGCATGGCTAATCAATGAGCTGGGTGTGAACACTAACATCCTCCCAGTCTGGATGGGGTTAATGGGAAATCAATGGACAGATACAGAGGTGAATGGACTGAGAGAAAGACAGAGAGAGAGAGAGAGAGAGAGAGGAGACAGAGACCTTGTATTGTCTGATATCTACAGACTTCCCAGATGTTATCTGTCACTCAGGAGATGACTCTGGTGGCCAGATGTTAAGCTGGAGCACATTCGATCACAGAACGTTCAAGAGTCAAGTGCAGTGAAAAATTCCACTCTCGAAAAACGATAAAAGGAAGAACGAGACGCTTCAGCATCACACGCCAAGCTTTCGACCCGATCAGACCAGCGAACAGACTGACGATCTGGGTTTATTCACTTTATGGGACTAAAGAAGGAAGGACAGAAGGAAATAAAAATAAACAAACAAACAAACAAAAAAAAAGCAAATGAAACAAATAAAATGTGAAAGAAGAAAGGAAAAAAGAAAGAATAATGATAAATAATAAGGATGAACTGCAAGAAAATGTGAAAGAAAGGAAAAATACTAATCAAACATGAGAGGAAAAATGAAGGAAAAAACCATCTAAATGTGAAAACAGACATAAATAATTAAATAAATTAAGAATGAATAAAAGAAAGAAAGATGGAAATATGAGCGGAAAGAAAGTGAGGAATAACTGAAAGAAATGTGAAATTAAAAATAAAAAAAGAACGAAAAATAAGTGAGGACAAGCACAGGAGCCTGAGTGACTGAAGCCGAAAATAAAGCTGGAGATAGAGTGAAGACGAAGAAGAAGACGAAGGCTCCTGACCTCCATCGCCCGAGTCTCAGTGCGTCTGCCCCGAGGAGGAACGCTGGTAATTTATTTATTTCTGCCTAACGTTTGCAGTCAGGATCAGGAACAAACAAACAAGCAGCGGCACGATGAGGCGCTGGAGAGCACAATGCCTTCCATTTATGCAAATCTACTTTGGGGATTGATTTTAATTTTTTGCAAAAGTTCACTAAAATGCTGAAAACTTGTTTTGCTGATTTTTTCTTCTTCTTCTTTGCGTCCTAAATGCGTGTTCTGTTTCTCTCTGATAAGTTACGTTGTTTAAGACGCATCCGTATTCTTTCCACAGCTTCCCTCAGCGGAAGAACTTCATAGCCGGGGATTTACTGAACACAATTCCTCATCTTGCGTTTCCTAATCCCTGCTTTTCTTTTTCCAGCAGATGAGAGATTTGCTGTTGAGACTCATTAAGATTAGAGTGCTGGAGTTACTTAAGAATGCAAAGTTCCTTTTCTCTTTCAATAAGAGACAGAAAGCTCGGTCGTCTCAGAGCCGCCGCAGCAGCCGCGCGGCCGACAGAGGTGTCGCCGATGGAGGGATAGCGTGAGTGTAACGAGTGCTCAAGCGGCGCTTCATTAGGAAACACAGCCACTAATCTGGGTGTGACAGCGGGGCTCGGGTTACACAGTGAGAGCGCAGAAACAACGAGGACGAGAGCGACAAGACTACACAGCGCTCATGGGGTTTGTGTTTACCGGTGTGATGACACAGGGCAGGAAAAAGGGGAAGGAAAGAAAGAAAGAACTTGAAAGAAAAAAAGGAGGAAAAAAAAAAGATGGAGAGAAAGAAGAAATTAGAGAGGGACATGAATAAAAGAAAAAGAATGAAAGAAAGAGCTAGTTAAGGAGAGGATTGGAAGGAGTAGGACTGAGTCGTCAATCAGCTTTGGCTGTGAGATATTGTGTTGTGTTATTCATTTTGTATTGTAGAGTTTTGTTCTGGGTGTTGTGTTGTGTTGTGTTGCACTTTGATATGTTGTGCTTTACTGCGTTGTGTTGTGCTGTGCTTCGCTATACTGTGTTGATCTGAGTACTGTTGTGCTGTGCTGTGTTGTGTTAGATTGTTCTGTGTTATGTTGTGCTGTGTTGTGTTGTTGTGCTGTGCTGTGCTGTGTTGCGTTGTTCTGTGTTGTGTTGTGCTGTGCTGTATTGCGTTGTTCTGTGTTGTGTTGAACCATGTTGTGTTGTGTTGTGTTGTGCTGTGTTGTGTTAGATTTTTCTGCGTTGTGTTGTGCTGTGTTGTGTTGTTGTGTTGTGCTGTGCTATGCTGTGTTGGGTTGCATTGTTCTGTGCTGTGCTGTGTTGTGCTGTGCTGTGTTGCGTTGTTCTGTGTTGTGTTGTGCTGTGTTGTGTTGTTGTGTTGTGCTGTGCTATGCTGTGTTGGGTTGCATTGTTCTGTGTTGTGTTGTGCTGTGCTGTGCTGTGTTGCGTTGTTCTGTGTTGTGTTGAGCCATGTTGTGTTGTGTTGTGCTGTGTTGTGTTGTGTTAGATTTTTCTGCGTTGTGTTGTGCTGTGTTGTGTTGTTGTGTTGTGCTGTGCTATGCTGTGTTGGGTTGCATTGTTCTGTGCTGTGCTGTGTTGTGCTGTGCTGTGTTGCGTTGTTCTGTGTTGTGTTGAGCCGTGTTGTGCTGTGCTGTGTTAGATTTTTCTGCGTTAGGTGCTATGCTGTGTTGATTACATTGTTCTATGTTAATGTTAATGCTATGCTGTGTTGTGTGTGTAATACTGTGTTGTGTTGTGTTATGGCTGTGTTATGTTATGCATGCTGTGTTGTGTTGTGCTGTGCTGTGTTGTGTTGTGTTGTGCTGTGCTGTGTTGTGTTGTGCTGTGCTGTGTTGTGTTGTGTTGTGCTGTGCATGCTGTGCTAATACTGTGTATTGTTATTCTGTGTTTGTTCCATATTGTATTGTGTTATGCTGTGTTGTGTTGTGTTAATTTTTTCGCGTTAAGTTGTACTGTATTCAGTTGTGCTGTGCTATATACTGTGTGTTAGATTGCTTCCACGTTGTTATTCTGTGTTATGTGTTATGTTGCTGTGCAGATTTTTTCTCGCGTTATGTTGTGTTGTTGTGCTGTATTTGTGTTGTTGTGTTGTGCTGTGCTATGCTGTATTTGGATTACATTGTTCTGTGTTAGGTTGTGCTGTGCTATTGCTGTGCTGTGTTGTGTTGTGCACAATGCTGTGCTGTGTGCGTTGTTCTGTGTTGTGTTGACATGTTGTATCTGTGTTGTGTTATGTTAGATTTTTTGCGTTGTGTTGTTGTGTGCTGTGTTGTGTTGTTGTGTTGTGCTGTGCTATCCAGGTTGTGGCTGTGTTGTGCTGTGTTGTGTTGTGTTAGTTTTTGCATTGTGTTGTGCTGTGTTGTGTTCCAGGTTGTGTTGAACCTGTGCTGTGCTTGTGTTGTGCTGTGCTGTGCCAGGTTGTGTTGTGCTGTGCTGTATTGCGTTGTGTGTTGTGTTGAGGTTGTGCCAGTGTAGATTTTCTGCGTTATGTTGTATGTGTTGTGCCATGTTGTGTTGCTGTGTTGTATTCTGTGTTAAGTGTTAGCCCATGTTGGGCTGCATTTGTGCTGTGTTGCGTTGTTCTGTGTTGTGTTGAGCTGTGTTGTGTTGTGTTGTGTTGTTCTGTGTTGTGTTGTGCTGTGCTGTGTTGTGTTAGATTTTTCTGCGTTGTGTTGTGTTGTGCTGTGCTGTGTTGTGTTGTGTTGTTCTGTGTTGTTCTGTGTTGTGTTGTGTTGTGCTGTGTTGTGTTGTGTTGTGTTGTATTTGTGTTTGTTGAGCGATGCTGTACAGTTGTGCTGTGCTTAGGTGTTGTGTTGTGGGGTTGTTGGGGCTGTGTTGTATGTGTTGGGCCGTGCTCCAGTCAGTTGGTTGTGTTGTGCAGGTTGTGTTGCCAGTTATTCTGTGTTAATGTTGTGCTGTGTTGTGTTGTGTTAGATTTTTCGCTATGTTAGGTTGTACTGTGCTGTTGTTAGGTTGTGCTATGTTCTGGTTGGATTGCATTGTGTTGTTGTTGTGCCAGGCTGTGTTGTAGTTGTTGTGGGTTGTATTGTGCTGTACAGTTAGGTTGTGCCAGGCCAGGCTGTGGCCAGGTTGTGCTGTGCCAGGTGTGGCCTGTGCAGGTTGTTGTGCCAGGCCAGCTTTTCTGTGCTTGCGCTTGTCTCAGGGGTTGTGTTGAGCCAGGTTGTACAGTTGTGTTAGATTTTATGCTAGGCCGCCAGGTTGTTGTGTTGTGTTGTGTTGTGTTGCCAGGAGCGCTGCTGTGTTGTGCTTGTTCCAGGTTAGGTTGTTGTAGCCAGGCTAGGTTGTGTTGCATGTAGGTTGTGCTGTGTTGATTTGTGTTGCTAGGCCACGTGTTGTGTTGTGCTGTGTTGTGTTGTGTTGGCCAGGTTGTGCTGTGCTGTGCCAGGTTATGCTATTCCAGGTTGTTGTGTTGTTGTGTTAGATTTGGCTAGTTTGTGCTTGCGTTGCATTGTTCCCAGGTTGGCCTGCCAGGCCTGTGTTGTTCCGCTGTGTTGTATTATGCTTGGATTGCATGGGTTATGCTTGTCTCCAGCCAGTTGAGCTGTATGCCAGGCTAGGTTGTTCCAGGTTAGGTTGTGGCCAGGCTGTGCTGTGTTAGATTTTCCATGCTTAGTTGCCTGCCAGGGGCCAGGTACAGTTGTGGGGTTGCAATGCTTGTGGGGTTGTGTTGTTCTGTGTTGTTTGTATCAGCTGTACTGACCCAGGCCAGTTGTGAGCCGCATACAGGTTAGGCCAGCCAGGCTGTGGGTTGCATTGTTCAGGTTGTGGGTTAGGCCTGCTAGGTTGTGTTGTTTTGGTAGGTTAGGTTAGCCAGGCCGTTATTCTTCTGTTGTGTTTTCTGTTTGTGCCAGCGTTTCTGATCCGCGGCCAGGTTGTGCTGCCAGGTTTATTGTTCTGTGTTGTGTTGAGTCAGCCAGGTTATGTGCTGAAGAAGCTGTGTTGTATTTGTTCTGTGTTGTGCTGTGCCAGTTGTTGTGCAGGTTATTGTTTAGGTCAGGCTGTGTTACTGATCAACACCACTGTAACCTTTGCACTGCTGCATCAGGTTATACCGAATGTTGTTGTGCTGTTTTGTGCATGTACCATGGTGCACTGTAATAGGCCAGGTTGGATGGCGTGTGGATTGCATTAGGGTTATACCGAGCACCACACTGTACCTGAATAAAAAGCCAATAAATATTGTGCACATATGCACTAATAGAATGTGTTGTGTCGTGCTGCGCTGTGCTGTATCGCATGACGTTCTCCTCCACTGTGCTGTCCTGTGTCGTGTTGCATTTTTCCGCGTTGTGCCGTGCTCTGCCGAGTTGTGTTGCGTTCAGTAACCGCGCGCGTCTTTGTGCGGGAGCGAGCCGCTCAGTTAGGCCGAGTTTGGTTGGTCTGGGAGGCTGTGGCCCTCTGACAGGAGAAGCGAGAGGTCGCTGGAATGAAAAGCTCGAATGTTTTTTGGCAGAGGCTGCAGTCTTTAAGTTGAAGAGACAGGACATGTGGGAGGAAAAGGGATTATTGGCAGCGATTGCAGAGGTCTTTAGACTAGCAAAGAGTCTTCTGGCGAGAAGCAGGCCACAGCCGAGGTCTCCAGGCTGTGTGATAATTTCTCAGTAAAGGAAACAGGGTTTTTCAGGGTCAGAAAGGAAATGTTTTTCCAGCTGGGTGTGCGGCGCTCTCCGAGAGCAAATGCATCGATTTGGCTAATAGGGGCTAATACCTCGGTTGGAATTAGTTGTTGTTGTTGTTTTGTTTTTTTTTTTCGTTTCTTGATGAAAGAGCTCATGATCTTTTGGCAGGAATGGCTAAAGTCATTAAACTGTGGAAACTATGTATTTTGGCGTCAGTGTTTTTTCGCGTCCTGACTTTGAGTCGCTGAAGCTTCGAAAGGCTGCGAAGGTCAAAGAGGTTCTTGCGCTAGTCTTTCAGTCGAAGCCAGGGTTGTAGCATTTGTTCGCGCCCTTTTGGTCAAGGTTAGGTGCGGTGTTTTGGCTCCGGGGCAGTAGTCGGTTGGCTGTGAGGGTCGGCAGGGATCAGTAGCAGTCTTTTTGGCTGCAGAGGGATTCAGATCCCAGAGCCGTTTGAACACACAGCCCTGTTCTCGGCACCTCTCCCAATCTTTCCCTTTCCAAGTGTCGCAATCTGGTTCCATTTTGCAGCTGGCCTTGAGATTGAAACAGAGCCCTGTTTCCCCCCTCCCAAACCACATATTTAATCCCTACGCTTATGTCAAACTTAATTATAGGACCTTGTACAAAGGAATAACAAGTGTGCCTTGTAGGAGAAGGAGAAAGGAAACGAAAAAAAAAACAACAAAAAAAAAAACGCAGGGGAGAAATGAAAACGGGAAAGGTAAGGGAGTGGAGAGAAAAAAAGAAAAGAAAAATGGAGGACTAAAAGGAAGCACTGAAAATCACATTAAGACATTAAACAGTGAAGTGGGTGAGAGAGAAAAATGTCCACTCGGTTTCATAAAGTACAGCTGACAGAGCGAGCAGAGCGGAACGGATAACTCAAACGGCACCTGGAAATATATTCGCCGTTTACTTTATTAAATTAAATAAAGTGAATTAATTAATAATAAAGCAATGTAAATAATTAAAGTTAATAATAATATTTTTAAAATGAGGATAATACGAATAAAAAATGGCCCAGGGTCCAAAGAAAGCTATAAATAAAAAGGAAAAGAAAAAAAAAAAAAACGAAGGAAAAATCCAATGAATGAATGAATAAATGAAAAAAAGACAGAAGAAAGAATTAAAGATAACGATCGAGATGAGTGAAAAGAGAAAAAAAAAACATCTAGAGAATGACAGAAAAATATGGACTAAGAAATAAGAGGATATAAGAGAAAAAAGAAGGTGTTGAAAGAAAGAATGAAAGATTGGAGAAAGAAAGAAAACTAAAAAGAAAGAAAAAAAAACAGACTAGGAAAGAAAAGGATAAGAAAGCACGAAAAAGAAGAGTTTTAAAGGAAAGAAAAATTAAATGAAGTATAAAAGATAACTAAAGAAATGTGAGAGTAAAGGAACGACAAAGAAAAAGTCAGAGGCTAGGAAAGGAAGAGAAATAAGGGGATTGAAGAAAACTAAGTAAGGAAGGAAGAAAGAAAGGAAGAAAGAAAATAATTTTAAAAAAGCAATATGAGAAAAGAATCACAAAAAAAAGGAAATAAAGATATGAATGGCGGTACAAGAAGGGAATTAAAAAAGAAAGAAAGATACATTTTAAGAAATGTGAGAGAGAAAAAAAAAAGACAGACAGCATAAGTAATAAAAACTGAAAGAAAATAGAAATAGAAAAAAGAAATAAAAAATATGATTATTTTCTAATAAATTATAGCACAATTCACAAAATAATTGTGAGAAAAGAGTCAGAAAAAAGACAACAACAACAACAACAACAAAAAAAAACAGACAAGGATAAGAATGGGAGGGAAAGAAAAAAAAGAAAGAAAATGTCAAATAAAGAAAGAAAATCTTGTATGTGAAAGAAAGACACTGAAGAAAGACTTCGCCGTGTGTTGCACGCTGTGGAGATAAACAGGTTTTTCTCTCCGCGAGCTGCAGTCGTGTGAAATGATGTTGATGATTTAGATGATGTCGTATGATGTTTGTCTTTTCTTCACACATGTTGAGGTCTGAGAGCTTCTTAAAACACAAAGGAGACCCGCTGATGAGTTTCGGATGTTTACGACTCGGTCCAAAATAAAAATCATTTGTGGTTACATTACTCGAGTGTGTGTGTGTGTGTGTGATTTATTATCCAGAAGTGAAAGACCGAACAGCCGAGAAGACCGATGTTTAGTCTGTCAGTTTAAAACTATTACTTCAGATTCCTCAAACGTGAGCTCAACCTATCTCAGGCGGGCCGGGGGGAAACCTTTGAAAAGTTGGAATCAATTTTTTCAGGGTTTCAAGCAAAACAAAATGTTTTGGGCGAGCTCGGGGAAGTGGATTCTTTCCAGTTCGAGAAGTGAATCTGCATCGTACGTACATCGTACATGCCGTTTTCCAACCCGAGGTGCAACCAAGCGACGCTTATGTAAAGAAAGCCAAAGAGCATGTTTAAAGCCCGGCTCTTCCTTCTCCTACCCTCGAATCGTCTCCTCGCTCCCCGTGACCTGGCCATGATCTTCCCAGCGAGGGTCGGCTGGGGGAGAGAGAGCGAGGTTCCCATGCCACGGGCGGTGGGACCGGCGCGCCACCCTGGGGTATTTTTAGCAGTATGGCTCCAAAGGGCTGGGACTGAGGGCACGACTGTTTTCCTTCCTATTCCCCCGGTGCGCCCGCTAGGCCCCACACGCGTTCGCAAATAAACACCCCAACGTTGGCATTACCTTATATACCGAGGGAGATCTTACAGTATATACCATCACTAAAGCTAAACTTCGGGGTGTTTTATTTACTGGGAATGACAAAGGAAACACTGACAAAAGACACTGACTCGCTGATAATGTAGCATAATAAGCGCGGTTGTCGAAATTTGTTCAGAAATGTTCGAAGTAGAGGACAATAAAACACAAGTTCAGAATGAGAGAAGTGATAAAATGTTCAAGGATGTTGAAGGAAAGTCTCTCGATGCAGCGCTTATGCAACTTTCCAGCACTGGGACAAAACAGTAAAAAAAGTAGTTCGGGTTGTTTTTTTGTTCTTTCCTGAAGTTTACGATTCGTCGTTTTCATGCGCGAAACTCGGTGAGTCAATTATCCATATTTTTTTGCATCAGTGAAGTGGGGGGAGGGGAGAGCAGAAGTGAAGCTACATTGACCTCAGTTTCTATGCCATGGAAATATAAATAAATAAATTAATAAATAAAATAATGAATGATAAATAAATATAATATAATAATAATAATAATAATAATAATAACACACCATTGCTAAATCTTTTTACAACCGACCCGTCGTCCGTTCATACGGTGCCATGTCTTTTGTCATAACTGAACAATTTGTTTTATTTCGTCCTTATGGGTTTTTACGAGTTCATGTTGGCCGGCTCTCCGTATTTTCATACTCTTTAATTAATAACGATTTAAAGCAACATTTTCTTTTCACTAAACGTTCTCGTGACGATCTTTTCGACCCAGTGAGGACGTGTTTTTGATCAAAACTCTTCTGCAAGTTTCTCGGGGTGGGGGGGGGGGGGGGGGGATGAGGGGTGAGGGCGTCTACTGAGCAACATGAGCGGACAGAATGGAGAGAAATGATTGAATGCTGATCGAGTCAAGGCTAGTCTCCATGTGCCGGAATTTCCTGTACACACAAAGCATGAATCCTACAGGTTTAGATCTTTTAAGCGAGTTTTTAGCTAAGGCGAAACATCACACGTACTCTCCAGATTCAGGGAGGAGAGACACAACGTCGAAAGAAGATGGAAAGAAGATAAGAAGTAAAAACAGGGAGGGAGGAACCGGACGAGAAGACAGCTTCAGCAGATCTGTTGGTTCCTCTGGAATGGTGGGTCACCTGGACGCACGTCGTGGCCGCTACCCAGAAGCTCGTCTCATCCTCAGCCAAACTTTAACTCGTTTTATTCTTTTTTTTTTTTTTTTCCCCTTGCACTCTTAGACCCCCCCCCCCCCCTTCTCAGGCCTGGGAATTCCAGCGCAGCGTTATTACTATGATGAAAACAGACGCTATAAATACCGAAAGATATGATGAATATAACAGCGAGGAACACTGGCAGCCATAATTAGAACAGAAAAAGAGAGAAGACAGAGAAATGAGGAGTAGGGGAAAAGAGAGAGAGAGAGAGAGAGAGAAGGGGGGGGGGGCGAACGAGGCAAAGTGAGTAAAGCATGATCTGTTTTTGCATTTATTTATTTATTTGTTGTTGTTGTTGTTATTTAGAGATTTTAACGCAGGAGAAATTGAGTTTTGTGGGAGTCATTTGGGAACATGCTGCAGAAATGCAAATCCTTTATTTCCCTCTCTCTCTCTCTCTCTCTCTCTCTCTCTCTCTCTCGTTTCATTCTACCTTTCAGACGAGGTACAATCTTAAATCTGAGCAGAGCAAAAAGCATCTGGGAGTTGTGTTGCACAAAGTATTGAAAGCTGAGTACACTCGCAACACGACGCTCTGGCGAAAGATTCAACCGTCTGACTTTATTCAAATACTCACAGTATCCTTTTCACTGGATTGCAAAGTTTTTTCTTGTGTTTTTTTCCCCTAGCTGAGCCTGAAGCCATAGTGGAAATGATCCAGTGATGAATACCCACAATGCCCTGCAGGGGGTACGTGTCGAAATGGGGACCCCTGGAGTCCTGTGAAGCATAGAGCGTTTCTTATTTAGTTACGAAGGTGGAAATTACAAGCCAGATCATCGGTTACGTCATTACGTCCGAGCACTCGAGTCAACTCGGACCTAACGCGTTCAGTCTGCGAAACGCTTTAAAGAGCAGCAACACTTTTATCAGTGTTTACGAATCGCTCAGCTGCTCCTCTTGACGTCAAAATGATAAAAAGGAAAACCCTATTTGGAAGCATGTCTGGCTTTTTTATTTATTTATTTATTTATTTTTTCTAATGGCAACTTGGAGAGCGATCATAAAAGTACTAAGAAAAGTTTTTGCACACGACTCTTCAGATTTATCCCTGAAGAGAGCTCGGACTCGTCCCTCTCTCAAACCCCTTCTGTGTACTGATGTCACCGCATCGCTGTCCTTTCCCTCTTTAATTCCTCTTCCAGCCCTGGGAGACAGAGTCTGTCTCTCGTTCCCTCTGCCGATCCCTCGCTTTCTCCCCGACTGTACTGCGTCACAAGGATTCCACAGTTTCTGGCCTCGGCTTTTTTTTTTTTTTTTCATGCTTGTGGGAAAATAGCAGCCCATGTTTCCTAAGATGCTTCACACATTCCTCACTCTGTCTACAGTTCAAATAGGTCTAATGAGTATGGACAGAACTTCAGCACACACACACACACACACACACACAAAAAAAAAGAAAAAAAAAAATAACAGAGCGAGGGGATTTTTAAGATTACTTACAGAGCTTAACAGGGCAGAGATGGGAGAAAGAAAAAAAGAAAAAAAAAAAAAAAAAAAACACCCAGCAGTATTTTTTTCCCCCCCCTACTGTAGTACTGTATGTGTACAAAAAGGACCTTTCACATTTGTCAAGTTTGTTTCATACCCTCTGAGGACGGCTTAATCGATAATTCCAGGGGTCTGACATGCCAAACCGGCAGAGCACAAAGAATTATTCACGAAGTTGAGCAAGAATGAAACTTTTAACTGTTAATAATATGTCCGCAGTGTTCGGCGCTCACGATGGCTACGGCTGGAAAACAAAAATCGCAGTTGCAGATGGTCTGTTCAAAGCGTTGACCTCACCGAAAAAACCGGAGTGCAGTTTGATGAGACGAATACGAGAGAGAATTTCAAGGTCAAAGTTAGAAGGCACAGTTTCAAAGGAAAAGGAAAGGAAAAAAAAAAAAAACGGAGGGGGAAAGAAAAAAAAAAAAAAAGAGAACTTCTCAGCAGGGTCAGAAAATCTGGCGCTGACATCTTGCATCAATAAATCAGCAAGTTCTCTGGGTCCTGCTGCATGCCGCACTGTCTGCTCCATACTGCTAACGCTACATTCCCACACTGCCACCACACACACACACACACACACACACACACATCAGAACGCTCAATTAAGTGTTTATTGTCGTTTTATTAACATTATGCTCACTGAATCTAAATTAACCGTCCAATGTAAAGCGCTGCATAACAAACAAACAAACAAACAAACAAACAAACAAACAAACAAACAAACAAACAAATAAATAAATAAATCGCGATATTACTGTATGCAGTGAGCATCTAGTGGTCAAGAAGCCTCGTGTAGTGAGCGTGTACAGTCGATAGGGAGCCTTATGTACTGAGTGTATACGGTATAATGAATAGGAAGCATACAGTGACTGAGAAGTCTCATGTACTGAGTGTATGT
Organism: Clarias magur; assembly: GCA_013621035.1. Classification (NCBI taxonomy): domain Eukaryota; kingdom Metazoa; phylum Chordata; class Actinopteri; order Siluriformes; family Clariidae; genus Clarias; species Clarias magur. The sequence continues at coordinate 670,401 of QNUK01000115.1, forward strand.
AAAGATTAGGGGACCTTATGTAGTAAATCGGGAGCGATTACAGTGAATAGGAAGCCTTATATAGTAGAGTGAATAGGAAGCCGTGTGTAGTGAGGATATACAGCACGTAGTGAATAGGAAGCCGTATGTGGTTAGTTTACATAGTGAATGTTGTTGTTACTGCCGGATCTGTGGACACCGTGTGAGCTTATTATTGAAGGCTTCCTATAGTGAATGAATGATGAAGCCACGTGTGATGAACGCGTGCGTATAGTGAATAAGAAGCCTTACATAGTGAAAAACTTGTAGTGTCTTAGGTATAGAGGTATTTCTATAGTAAATAGGACGCCTCATACAGTAGAGTAAAATCTTGCTGAATATCAGCAATATTTTAAAAAATGCACATGATGTTATAATTATTCATTATTAAATGATATACGCCAGGAAACAGGATCATTCAGCTATAAACTTTCATTTCTTAGCAGCAGTAAATGAGCTATTTCCGCCCTGATGATTCACCGCCCCCCCCCCCCCCCCCCCCCTGCCCCAACCCCCACCCCCCAAGCCCCGCCCACATGTGCCTGCTCACAATTTCTTGGGGAAAAGTACTGAATCCAGGACCGGTACCAGGACCGGGTCCGAGTACGCCTCCATTTCCAGCAACAGAAATAATGACAACCTGTGAGACCACAGAGCTGTTACCACACCAGTGCACCCATCTAATACCCCCAATAATCTGGGCGAGATCTCTATAAAAAGGCAAACTTCACAGTGTAAATTGGTGGTAGGCCACTTCAGCCCCATCTTTAAAGCCGGGTGAGAACCATTACCACAGCTAAGCGCCACAAATTCAGCGTTTTACAAGCTCGGTTCCTTCTGAATCTTTAATGGCCAGGAGGTCGAGCCGGGCCAATTATAAATTTCGGTCGGAAGGGTTCAAGGCTGGCACCCGGAGCTCCGACTGGCCGCGGCATGCGAGAGGAGTGAAAGGAAAGTCATCAAATTAGCGAGCGGAATTCCTGAAGAGCGGGTCGGGGTCTGGAAGTGCTGCGTGTGTGTGCGTGAGTGTGTCGTGCATACATCTCGGGACTATGCTGTGCAGCTTAGCCCAGGGCAATATGCTAAGCCCTACCCCCCCCCCCCCCTGAATACACCCCCCCCCACCCCCTCACCCCACCCCACGTATAATCATTTACCCCCCGTCATCACTGCAATTGAAATCAGGAGGTTCGGAGGGAGCCACATTGAGATTCAACACACAAGAAACATTATTTCATTACATATATTATGCATTCAGCATGAAAGGCAGAGCGTGCTAGCGCGGCTTGTGTGTGAATGTGTGTGTGGGTGTGGGAGAGAGCCAGTATCTTCATCTACAGCCAATATTTTGGAAACCATGTGGCATTGCGAGATGACTTTTTTTTTTTTTTTTTTGCCAAAAGAAAAAGAGAAAAAGAGAGACATGTTGAAGAAAAATATTCCGCTCATCTGGAATGTGTACTGGAACAGAGACATGTAGGGTTATTACAGTAGAGTGTATAAATGGTGGGGGGACGGTTGCAAGTAAGTGTTTAAATGACACGAGGAAGAGTACGGCTCGTCTGTGTGGACACTAGAACATGAGGGGTTTTTTTTGTTTGTTTGTTTGTTTGTTTGTTTTTCGTGAAGGTGAAATGTTTACTAGCTGACCATTCATTCAAAAAGTAAGTCATAGACTAAAAAAAAAAATGTTTCAGGACAAATCATACTTCAATTAAAATCTATAACAAAGGGTACACATGACATCTGAGATGTTTCGATGATGTGCACAATAATGACAAATATGTATCTCGTTAAATGTTCGACTATTTCTTAAACAACTTAACACAGGTCTCAAACCTCCCCAAAGTGTGTGTGTGTGTGTGTGTGTGTGTGTGTGTGTGTGTGTGTGTGTGTGTGTTAACGTCCCAGCTTAAATACCCCTTACATCGCCTCCTCTTTCAGTGTTTATGTAAATGAACCTCTACTGGGCCACGCCCTCCAGTGAACAGCAGAGCTGAGGGAAGGGTGTCTTCTTATATGAGGTCACATTAGGGAGAAAATCTAATTGGCTCGTTTAAACACAATACCAACATGGAATAAGGCGAAATAGCAGCATGTTTGTGGGTAGATGCACAGTGGATATCCATCTCTACATCTAAAAATGACTGAAAAGCGAAGCGACGTTTAAATGTTTACATGGCCTTGCCCCGCCCTGCCTCTCAGATCTGCTTAAGCCAGCAGATGTGCTCCATCCAGCAGATGTGCTCCATCCCGGTCTCTCAGACCATCAGATAAACTTTAGCTGACGGTACCCAGGACCAAGTGCAAGCTCAGGGGTGACCGGGCGTTCTCTGTGGCGGCACCCAAACTGTGGAATGACCTGCCCATGACCATGCGTGAGGCCGCATGACTGAGGGTGTTTAGGTGCAAAAGTCGCAAAACTCACATGAGATGTTGATCTGACATGTTGTTTGATTAGACATGTGTGTGATGTGATTTTAATTATGTTTCCTTTTTAATATTATTTTATTGTTTTTTATAGTTTCATTTTATTTATTTATTTATTTATTTATTTATTTATTTATTTATTTATATTACTGTATTATTTTATTATTTATGTCAAGCATTTTGGGGCATTCTTGTTGTTACAAATAAAGATGAGTTGAGTTGAGAGTTGACTTTTGCGTAATAGTTCCCCTTTAAGGCTGGATAATTTCTCTCTCTCTCTCTCTCTCTCTCTCTCTCTCTCTCTCTTTTATTGTTTTTTTTTAAAGATGCACTGATGTGGACAAGTTTTCAAAAAAAAAAAGAAATCAACTATTTTATGGGCCAAACTCTTGCATAATCAGATATGGATTATGGTTTCATAATGAAACCATAAAAATATTAACCATAATAACATCCATGGGGGATTTTACATCTGGCTTTGAGATCATATTTTATCATCCAATCTCAAGTCTAACCTAAAGCCCAGAAACACTGATTACATGCAACATAATAGATATTTTTTTGTTTGCTTTTGGCTATTTATCCTATCTGTAGCTCCTTATTTTATTTTATTTATTTATTTATTTATTTATTTATTTTTTTTTTGCGGCTAGTAGATCGTAATTTCTTGCTCACAGAAGAATCACAAAACCAGATGCATCCGTCTCGCTCCAGATGTCAGCCGAGTCACTGTCCTGTTTTACTGCATGAAGCCTTCTTCAAAGAGCACGTCCCCCCCCCCCCTGCCTTTTCCCCAAACTGTTAATTAGCAGAATTAGAGGACAACACGGCTCTTTGTGTTCACCGAACTGGAATCAATTTATAAAAGAAACCATTTCACCTCGGATTGAGTTACCCACTGTCTGCGCTCTGGTATGCTGACCTTTATCAGGCTGGGTAGAGCGAGGGCCAGATGATGGCCCGGCGTAATGAAAGGTCTTGACGTCAGACTCCAGAAATGCTGACTGACATACAGTTGAACCCTCCTTTGCCTTGCGTGATGAACTCAGAACACCTGACTAATTCCGAATCATTCGATTACCCCCCGTTTAGTTCTCTTTTTTTTTCACTGATCTAAATGCAGGCCGGAGAAACTATCTGGTCATGCAGTAGCTAAGCCAAGATCAGAACAATTCTAAAAAAAAAAAAAAAGAACAGAGAGCAAATAAGGAGAATTTGAGAGCGATATATATATATATATATAAATATAAAGCGCGAGGCCAGGAGCGAGTTGCCGAGGCGTCCCGAGCGCCTGTGAGTGTCTAATAAACCGAACGACCGGTGAAGAGGTGCCTCCGCAGGTTCAGCTGATTCCTCTGGCCTTTTATACAGGCTTGTTTGGCAGCAGCAGGAATGCACTCCGGCCTGACCCCGGGGCACTCATCCAATCAGTTCGCTATCTGCTGAAAGGCCCTCCATAATAGTGACATTTTTCCACCTCGTCAATAAGTGCTGAAAGACACCCTCCACCTGCTACTTGACCATTTAACTTCTTCCTGAAAAGCCTCTTTCTTTCTTTCTTTCTTTCTTTCTTTCTTTTTTTCTTTTTTTCTTTTCCCTCTTTCTTTTTCTTCTTCCGTCTACTTCTCGACTGAAATCGATAAAAGTGAAGCGAGGAATAAGGCCGGAGCGGGAGCTGTGTTAACCGGAGAGCCTGGCACGGACTCGGCACGGATAAGAGCGGGTTCAGGACCCTCGGCATCTCGGGAGTAAACGTGTAGGAGCCGCGCGCTCGCTTCTCATGCTTGTTAAATGTTCGCGCATATTATATGTGCTGTGCGGCACGGACGTACAGTATACGAAGAGCATACGAGGAATATTACAGTAGTAACCAGCAAGGATTAAGCGAAGGGTGAGTAGGCGAGGTGTTTGTGCAATAATAAAAGAATTTGATCGACAGTCAGCGATTATATTCCCCTGTCTAGCGAGTGACTATAATGTTGTGTGCATGCAGTATAATGTGCAGTGCAAAATGTCTACGGTCGGTGTATTTACAACATTTCCTAGGGTTAGGGTTAGGGTTAGGGTTAGCTAACCCTAACCCTAACCCTAACCCTATAGTAAAGTATGTTTATATACAGAATTTTATATGAAACGAAAAAAAAAATGAACCATCTAACTGTTTCCCCTTTAAAAGTTGATTATTTCTCTATAACTGAAAAGAACAGAACACTAACGAATGCATTTCTTTAAAGCAATAAATAATAATAGTTACATCATATCTTTAATCAATGCATAGTCATTTTCACTGATGTGGAACGTTCAAGAAACAAGTTATGTACGTTCATCTAAAAACAGTATGTGAGCCCATTTTATTGGTGCTTTTGTTTTGGGTCAGGGACAGAACTGTGTGTGTGTGTGTGTGTGTGTGTGTGTGTGTGTGTGTGTGTGTGTGTGTGTGTGTGGATACAGTGTACTGACATGCTACAAAATACACATATCTAACACCTCCACCACCCACTTTGCATGCACCTCTACAGTCTGTCTCCATTTTGTTTTTTCAAGACGTGCACTCTCGGCCACCGCGCTCAGACCTCATCACTGGTGCTCGGTGATTGGCAATAATGGCAGGAGGGTGAGAACAAAATGTCTTCCGAGTGAGGAGTGAGGAGGGGGGAGAGGGAGAGCATGGCGCAACAAGCAAGTTAGGTTGCGGCGGCGGTTGCCGACATGCGCGCTACGCGTTTCTCGTCTGGTTCCGCCGGCTGAGCTGAAATTGATTTCCGTGTGAGCGGAGTCTGTCTGGTGCTCCGACAGAATAAATAAAATGGCCTCGCATGCGAGCGCCGTTCTAGGAGGGAAGGAGGGAGGGAGGGAGGAGGGAATGACGGAGAGCGAGCGGATAGGACGAGGAGGAATAAAGTGAATGACAGGCCGGTGAGGATCGTTCATATAGACATGGGCTGATTCACAGAGCAGAAACGAAGCCTCTGCACGTCCAGGAGAATCTGATTGCACCATCTACTGTACCTCTCCGGATATTAATTGCACATCATTGTCTACATACCGACTTCGCCAGAACGCGCTGAGGAATCTGACGAGTGTCGAGTCAGCAGTCGCGTACTCTGGCGTACTGATTAGATGTTTGCCCGTCCTTGAGCACGACCTCCTACGCTTCGGATAGAAGCCTCTCCGCAAATGAGCTCATGTAAATGAAATCCAATGAGTTGTCCAGATAAAGTGACGCTGGAAACGAGACAGCCTGAACTTGTGACCTCGATTGTGTGCGCTGCTTGTTGTGACCAGCTACTCGACCCCAGGATGAGCTGGTCATGTTGGTGGATTGTCTTGTGCAGTAAATGAGCGCTGGTAGAAAAGAGACAGCTTTGCAAATTTCCACTACTGATTCTATCGAAATATATTTGAAAGAGAATAAAACATTTTGGTCTCGTTTTGACCGTCTCATCAAGCGGTCTACCAGTTTGACCTCTAAGTCCTAAGTTTTAGCAGCTGGAACCACCTGTATTTTTATATATATATATATATATTTTTTTAGCAGCGACATTCCTATTAGTGGACAGGGTCATACTTTTGGCTTAAAGCTGCTTGCACTTCCTCATCTCCACTAGAGGTTGATGAGGACTGACATGGACTGGATCAAAGGTGGAAGAAGTGGCATGAATTGGTGATTTGTCTGGTGATCTCTGGCTCTCGGTTAAACATGCAAGACATAACCACTGATAGCCATGGTAGATCTATCATGTGGCAGAGTTGAGCGGACCCGTCTGTCTCCTGGACCCGATTGTCCACGGACCATGTGTGTGTTTTCGGGCCATGGATAAAGGACGGCGCCTGATTGGTTCAGTTGTGCTGCTTTGCATTTGGACTGGCGTCATGTTCTATGACCTGAGCCATCCGCTGTGCACTTTGAGGGAATATTCGAGTTGTTTACTTTCTGCTATTGGGCCTGATGTGAGACATGACCTTGTGACCATTGTGTCCAGCTTTGGTCAAGGTGAATCATTCCTTGCAGTAACTTTTGAGAAACTATGAAACCAACCTTTCTACCTGTTTGTTTTCCTACTGTATGTTTTCATCTTCCAGGTCTATTATTCAGAACTACTTTACTCTACCTCAGCTAGTCTCACTCAGAGCTGAGCGTTAGGAAACACATCTGGTGGAGTGTGAAGGCCTGGAGATCACCCTGCAGGGTTCAAATGTGTAAGAAACTAAGAGGAAGTAGAGTGAAAAAACACACAAACAAAAAAAAAAAAAGAAAAGAAAAGAAAAAACACACATATATCCTGGCACTATATATATAGAAACCTTTCAATTCTCTATAGAGAAGTACCATTTGCTAATAGAGAAGTAAATGCAGGCTCCCAGGGACCAAGTGGAGAGCCAGGGGAAATGTAAACAGGCCTGTTGGGTATTGTAGTGCGTAGCGCCAGAGGTCCACAGAGCGCAGCGGCGATGGCATGCAACAGCAGTGTGTGTTGCGTTGTGTGCAGCAAGCGGGAGCGAGCAGAAGGAAGGGACATGACAGCGGCTCGTTAGGAACCTGGCACTGCCTGCCGCTTGCTAATTTATGCAAATGAAGATAGTAGGCTCGTGGGAAGACGGGGGTAGATAAGAAGGAGGGTGCGTGTCGTCACAGCTTGGCTGGCAGCCCAAAAAAAAACCAACGGCGAAAAAGGTTAAACCGCCGTCGTCCCGGCGCACCGATGCCGCTTTGCCGGGCAGGGAAGTTGGTCAGAGTGACTCGGGAGCTGGAAGCCATGCCGGAACAACACTCACAGCCTGGCAAGGCGGGCACATGGGCAGCCAATCAGGGACGCGGTGCCTCCTCAACCCTGGCTGAATGGCATCGGCCCTCCCCTCGCTCTGCTCGCTCTCCCCTTTTTCCCTCACCGCCACCGCTCTGCAGCTGCCCGGGATGATTTTATAAACATTTTGCCAGCAGATCAATAGCTGTATTGATCAACCATTGTGAGAGTGATCTGTCTAAAACCCCCAGCAGCCTGCAGCTCCAAGAGAGGGAGGAGCGAAAGAGAGAGAGAGAGAGAGAGAGAGAGAGAGAGAGGCTGCAGACAGGATGAAGAAAGGGAAAGAGTCAGAGAGAGCAAGAGAGAAGAGAGAGAGGAAAAGAGAGAGAGATAGAGAGAGAGAGAGAGAGAGAGAGAGAGGCTGTAGCCACAGATAGAGAAAGAGGTAGTGGGGAGAGAAGGGGAGAGCCAGATGGAAAGAGAGAGCTGAAGGTGAGCAAGTGGACGCGAGGAACGGGAGTGGCGGCAAAACCCGCATTCTCGCCGAAACACATTCTAATCGCTTTCTCGTTAAGCGAGCAGAGGGAGGGGCGGCTAATGAGTTTCGCTGTAAGTATGGGAGGTAATTGATGGAGAGAGAGAGAGAGAGAGAGAGAGAGAGAGCGAGCTAATGTCTGGGCTAATGGAGATGAACACAGGTCTGGCCTGGTAAGTTAATGTGCATGTGCGTGTGTGTACGTAACCTGTGTATGCGAATGTATGTGCATGGGGGAGGTGCAGATGACTAACATGCGCCGCCGAGACGAGATGGCGCGGCGCGATTAATTCTGATTGCTTTGTAATTATAATTATAATCTATTCTCTCCAGGAAAATGCAACCACGGTTGGTTGAGACACAGCCTCGTTCTGGAAAAAATGTCAGGCAACGGCGGCTTGCGGACGAGCAGGCCCTGAAAAGGGAAAAGGAAATCCGTAACGGAATTTGGACACGCGAAAAAAAAAAAAAAAACTAGGGCTCTTGTGCCGAGGATACGTCGATGCGGGATTTTGTACGATCGCAACGGATGAAAAATGCGGATATTGAACCTACTGTATATAAAACCAATGGACACAACAAGACCGTTGGAGGATTTTATTCCGCTGGAGCCCTCTGGAGCTGTGTTTGGATATATGGGACAAATTCCCAAGGAAGGAAGGAAGGAAGGAAAGAAGGAAGGATTTGGATATGATGGCTGCCTAAAACAGGAGTGTAAAAGATTGAACGATAGATCTCTTGATCAGGGAGCTCAGGCCTGGCCTGCCACTCTTGCCATCACTTTGCTGAGACAAGTGTGTGCGCATGTGAGGGGGAGTCACGCCAGAGAGCCCATGGGAGGCTGGGATCGATCCGGCGCTCGGAGTAGTCCTGCTTGATCGCGTGCTTTGCGAAGAGTTCATGTCTGGACATAAGATACAGAATGGATACAAGGCTTGGACGTAACCTCTGAGTGACCAACCAATGAATCCTGGAGACTGATGGAGAGCAGTGTGGCCTATCAGACTACTACACACACACACACACACACACACACACACACACACACACACACTAAACTGTACATTATTACTGTATATACAAATCTACTGATACCCAGCAAATACTTTAGACCGAAAAAAAATAAATGTACGGAGCTTCGTAGGTGCGCAGGAAACACGAAATCGTTGAGCATGAAATAAACAAATTCTTACCGAATGTAATAAATCTACCGTATATTACTGACCTATCATGAATGAGTATTTATAACCTGTAGTATATAAAAAAAAAAAAAGAAAAAAGAAAAAAAAACAATAATAATTGACACAAAAACGAGTTTATCTATGATTTGCGTTCCGCGTAGTTGACTCGACACATCATTAACGTCGCTGTTAAAAAGATCCACGGCAGATTTAACGTCTAAGGGCTGAATAATGACTACGGGGAAATTAATTAATTGTTTCATAAACCTTAACTAGTCAATAAATTAAGGCAATTAGTACGAACAGAAAGGAAGGAGAAAGGCACGACGGGGCTCCCTCGAGACATGAACGCGTGCATGCTTCGGGAGGCGGCGGGTGTTCGGCGGCGGAGATCGTCTCAGGAATGTGTAGACGAGGAAAGATATGAGGGGTAAACCAAAACAGGAAGTGAAGCGAGAGTGGTGTTTGTGTGTGTCAGAAAATGTGAGTAATTCCACATTGCGATTTATACACATGCGGAATGATAAACCTGAATGACCCTGACAAATTAGTTTATAACGGATGTCTAATAAAGGTGTGTCATGGGTTTTTTTAAATTAAAAAAAATAATTTTTTTTTTTTTGAAAATTTGATCAGTAAATGAAAAAGCATCAGTGGTTATGTTAACATTACAAGCGTTTATTAGGCCCCGATGGTGCAGCAGTGCAGGAAAATCGTCCCCCGTAAATGATTCGGATTTGATTTAAGAAATGGGAACGGACCTTCTCGCTGCGACAGGCTGCAGAGCGCCCAAAGACACAATTTAAAAATCAGTTATTTACGTAACAACCTCAGCGGCGACCTCATTTCCCCTCTGACTGACTCTTTGAAGGCAAAATATGAAGAATCAGGGGGAGGGCGTGGGGGGGAGTGGGGAGGGGGGGGGGTCATGACTTTTGCACAGTACCGTAAAGTTTCAGGAAGGAGTCTCCAGTGTCAGTGCTTTTTATTCACAGTCTCTTGGTACCATGACAAGCAGAATTGTGTTTATTTAATAAATTATTTATTTATTTATTTGTTTGTTTGTTTGTTGCCTTATTAAATAAGAGTCTGATGCGGGGAAGAAAACTGATGTTTATAGCTGCTGATGCATAAGTAAGATCAGGAATGAACATGTTTCATGGACCTTCTGCAACATTGAATGTAGCAATGCTGAAATCCAATGAATAGAGTATATAACAGGTCGTTCTCTAATAAATAAAAGGACCATATAAGCATTTGGCAAATTTGCCGAGGTATAAGAGGAATAAAACACTGAAGGACGTAACTCCAAGGACATCGTCTTGTCATTGATCATTTTCCTGTTACAGAGTGTGCCAAAGTCTTTTTTTTTTTTATTTTTTTTTTTACTCTGTGTTACAATGATATCAAAGATGGAAAGTGTGAGACTGATGTCAGTTTGGTCAGCTGTTGTGTCTGCGCGTCAATCGACATACCGGCAGGCCACAAGTCAACGCTGCTGAAGCGATCCTCTGTCAGATCCAGTCCTGTGTGAGAGAGAGAGAGAGAAATGCTACTGTCAGACACTTTTATAATAAAAGTGACACTGCTGGATAGTGTGACATAACACCTGCATAACCCCTCCATATCAACTCTCATATCCCTATGTCAGCTGTCATAAAGACTCCGGCGCCATGTTGACAAGCCGGCTCAGTCAAGTGACAGGTTGTTGTTATGACGTCGCGTGTTTTAACACTATCTGTAACATGCCGCTATGACGATGATGACGCTATGAAGTGACATAGCTCTGCTGTACATGTTATAACCCTCGCTAAAATATTTTCGAATTATTTATTTAGATTTTTTTTTACTATCATACTGTTATGACAGAGATATTTACTGTATGTAAATACATTTTGTCAGTGTGGTTTTTAATTTAATTATTTAGTTTTTTTTCTTGTTGTTGTTGTTGTTGTTGTTGTTGTTATTAATCTTTTGATACTCATATCAATGCTATGACACTGACATAACACAGTTATTATTCATACAGTCACTGTTTTGCTATTCAGATTCTTCACATTAAACACTTACGGCAATGCTGTGATACAATTTGATGCAGTTATGAATAGTGTCTTGTGTATTTTGATTTTTAATATTTTACACTCTCTGGCACTGCTATGATGCCGCAATGACAGACTTCATAATAATATTACATATTGTTCACATAATATTTTTCGAACATTAATTATGCTGTGCTGATGTGTTCATACTATGAGTATTATTACCGTATGACTTTTTGTACGCCACTATTTATACGCCTATATACTGCATATATAATTATTTTCTATTAATCTATATTGAGATGATTTGGAAGAAAACAAAATGATGAGAGTATAACGTGAGAAATCAGCTATTCTAAAATAGATCTTATAATGCCACCTTATGTCTTTACATTGTTTACAACAGGTGTTTGAATACGGTTATAGGTTGTTGTCAGGTGACATAAATGGTTTACATCTGTGTCTGCAGCTTTAAACATCTTCCTTAATTAAATTACTTTATTCATTTTCGTCTTGCATGAAAAATAATCACAACATCGCCCACTATGACTAATTCCTGCTCACTAGCATGAGTGGAGACAGTCGGATGCTGTATGTGTGCCACTCTGTCAGGTTGCATATGTCGCGATGATGCAACATTTGCATGATTGTCACCACGCTTGCTTCTGGCCCTGTGCCAGGGCCCCGAGCCAGCAGTCCTCGCCCCCCCCCCCTTACTCCCACCCCATGCCTCGGGCCATATGCTTGGAGTTGTTGTTTTCATTGCCACACAATTAGCAGCGCTACCGATTTATTTAGTCCTGCTCTAATGCGCCGTAATTACCTCCAGGCCTTAAACAAGCCCCGCCCCCATGCTCTTTCCTCTGTACACATGTACACACATGCTCTCACGCTCGGTGCCAGTCGCAGGCTGGCGTGATTCAGCAGAAGCAAAGCACCGGTGGAGGAATGGATGGAGGGAACGGGGAGGGAGGAGAATGACTAGAGGTGCAGGCTTTTGTGGATCAGCACATTTTAAGAGATCTTCAGGGGCCTGTTGGCTGAGCGGCTCGCTCGAACGGGGAGGAAAAGGGCAAACGCAGGGCTGTTAGACTTTTATAGAAGTGCTTTGTGGGAAAAACACCCCTGATACACACCTCAGAGCTGCAGCCTTGTTTGTCATCGGGCTCAGGGGGACGCACCGGACCCTTGCCTGACGGTGAGCAATGACCTTAGAGGGTGGCTGTTAGAGACACACTGCAGCCCTGACTCCACTAATGCTGAAAAGCATGCTGGGAAATTGAGTCTTGTTTGATGCACATGATCCTGCTAGTCTGCAAATAACTAAATATTTAAAGAGATATCTCTTAAACCTAATAAAAACTTTTCACACGTGAAAAAAAGCATCATGATTATATTCTTACTCTAAAATATCCCTATGCCTATTTTACTTGTACTCCTAACCTTACTATACAATTTGCATCAACATTCCTATCGTGCCTTTCCCTAACCTAACTTATCTTATCCAAAAGCTACCCTATACTATGCCTATCATATCCTATCCCATTCCTATCCTATTTTATCCTATCCCATCCCAATCCTATCCTTTCCCATTCCTATCCTATCCTTTCCTATTCTATCCTAATCCTATCCTATCCTGTACTGTCCTACACCTATCCTATCCTATCCCATCCTATCCTGTACTGTCCTATACCTATCATATCCTATCCCATTCCTATCCCATTCCTATCCCATTCCTATCCTATCCTATCCTATCCCAATCCTATCCTATCCTTTCCCATTCCTATCCTATCCTTTCCTATTCTATCCTAATCCTATCCTATCCTGTACTGTCCTATACCTATCCTATCCCATCCTATCCTATCCAATCCCAATCCCAATCCTATCCTATCCTATCCTATCCTATCCTATCCTATCCTATCCTATCCTATCCTATCCTATCCTATCCCAATCCTAATCCTATCCTATCCTATCCTATCCCAATCCTAATCCTATCCTATCCTATCCTATCTAATCATATCCTATCTAATACTATCCTATCCTAATCCTATCCTATTCTGTACTGTCCTATCCTATCCTATCCTTTCCTATTCTATCCTATCCTAAAACTATCCTATCCTGTACTGTCCTACACCTATCCCCTCCTATCCCATCCTATCCCATCCTATCCCATTCCTATCCTTTCCTATTTTATCCTATCCTATCCTATTCTATCCTATCCTATCCTATCCTATCCTATCCTATCCTATCCTAATGTGGTCCTGTCCTATCTTATTTTATTCTATCATTTCATATATAAATAATTTCCCAACCGTATGCTTAACATTGTAACTGTAACACTTTCATCTTTTGTGTCAACATTACTATAAATCCAACAGCAGGCCAGTTTTTAAAAATGGAAACAACAACAACAACAACAACAACATAACACAGAAAACAACACCGTGAGAGGTTACACTTTCTTGGAAATGTAGGCATCACATGACAATCGTCTGTCATCACCTATGGTATGATCGTATATGTGATCCACACCATGAAGGTCTGGGTTACTGTTACTCTGAAGTGGACACTATTTTCTGAAGTGTGCTATTCCTCTTACACTGGACTGATTTACTGATGATCTGTCATATAACACAAATCAAATATCACATTTATTTAAAAAAAAAAAATATTGTTGTGAGTCTCAGAACGTTTTGGATTAGATTCACCCTTGGGTTGTCATTAAGGCATTTAATATTTAGTGAGACAAAAAATGATAAAAGCTCAAGGTCAAAGGCAAGTTCAGGAGCATGTGCATATCACATTAATATTCATCCAACAGCTCCATCAATCTGCTACATTCAGACTCAGCAGCAGCAGGAGGAGGAGGAGGCGGAGGCGGAGGCAAGGTAAAGGGTCAAAAGGGACAAAGACAGTGTAAATACAAAACATTTGCAAAATTTAGAGAGATATTTTATCCCACAGTGTTATGTTAAACAGTTATTTTACATTAGTCGCTACAGTAACATAAAGCTGAATTAAATTTCATGATCTTTCCATATTGCCATTTCATATTCATAGACAAGTGAAATATTCTCCGCCTGAGCTGGGAGCCTGAGAAGACTGGTATTGGGAGAATCGAATTAAACCAGCACCTCAATTTTATCTCCAGGACACGGGCTCCGACGCAAAGCCCCCCCCCAGCCAATCACAAACCCCAGAGTTCACCTTTGACCTGTTTCATCTCAATATGACTGCCATTATGCTGCCGAAAATTAGAAGCGTCCCACTATTGTCTGTCCCCGGGAAGGGGACGGAGGTTATTTAAAGATAAATGCTTCAGTGTCCATGTGGAGAACAGCAATCAGCCCTCGACACAAGAGTCCACCAGAGATACTGTTCATCTGTGTGTGTGTGTGTGTGTGTGTGTGTGTGTGTGTGTGTGTGTGTGTGGTTACATAGTATGCCATTCTATTCAAAACTACATGCTTTACACTTATTACCCTAAAGATGCTTCATATGTGTGTGTGTGTGTGTGTGTGTGTGTGTGTGTGTGTGTGTGTGTGTGTGTGTGTGTACAACAGATGCTCTTTGCTTTTGGCAAAGGGTATTAAAGAAGAAAGAAAGAAAGAAAGGCTCCAGGATCATCTAAACAATTCCTTTAAAGGATCAAAGGTTAACCAGTTATTATAGGTCTTACCAACTATACAAAAACTAGAAATAGAAACAAATTATTTATAACAAATAACAAGTAGACAAAGACCTAAACCAATGTATTAAAAGCAAAGAACAGAATAAACGTCTCGTTCTTTTTCAAACGCAAACTATATTACGTGATGCCACATTAAAGCATGCTGTAGCAATGTAGCTGGATTTTATTGAATTTGTTCAAGAAAGTGAGAAAAAACTCTTTTCTTCTTTCTAAACACTAAGCTAGCTCTTCATACGGTAAGCATCACCATGAATACGGTGCAGCGCGTATACACGTATTCGTCTACTGTATAACTCTGACTTCTTTTACGAGCTCTGGTCCTAGAAAAAAAAAATAATCTAAAGCAATATGTTAAAAAGTAGACTGAATATAAAGAATATATTGTATTAAAAAAGCAATCATTATACTATTAATTACAAAAACAGTGTTACGAGTGTAATCAAAGCTACATTTGAAAATTCTATTAAAATCAAAAAGAAAAATTAAACATAATTTAATTCATCATGTATCAGCTAAAATCTCATTTGTAGCTAAAATTTGAAAGAAAATTTTTGAAGCGTATGACCAGTGACTAGTGACCAAACAATGAAATAAAGGCTCTAAGAGGAACTGATCAGGGTTAGAGAATACAATGCCAAAAAAAGAAAGAAAGAAACAAAAAAGCATTATAATAACGGTGAGAAGAATATCTTGCTAATTAAAAAAAAATATCTATATAAAAAATAAAATGAAATAAAAGAACATATAAGATTATTAAGCTTATGTCCAATCAAATTGTAAAAAACTTAAAAAAAAAAAAAATTTAAGCAACAAAATTCTTGTTCTATTGGCAGATAATTTTACTAGATTCAGAAAATTATTTCTTGAAACAAGAAAACATTCACCGCCAATAAAACAAGAATTCCTTTTAAAGAAACATTTGACTAGAATTAAGCTTAATAATGTTATATTTATTTGATTTGTTGTAAACTTATTTAAAAATTTTTTTAGATATAGATTTGGCTAGATTCAAGATATTTTCACGTGCTCATTTGTTTTTCACAAGTCATTTTTACACTGTATTATTTCTGCTAGATTTATTCCACAAATTTGGGCACTACTTAATATAAATTTAAAACACACCTAAGAAACAATTGGAAGATAAAAAAAAATAACATTAGTAAACAAACAATGATATAAAAGCATCTCCGAGAAAAAAATCTCAGGGTATTAAAAAAAAAAAAATCAGTGAGTGAAAATATCGTATATATAGTATATATAGTAATATATAAAGTGATTTAGTAATATTTATTTAAACCTTCTTAAAATAAAATCATGACAAATGAAATATAACATTTATTCATCTAACTTCAAATAAAATTTTGCTAAAGTAAAAAAAACAAACAAACAAACAAAAAAAACCACAAGCAAAATTCCTCGTCAATAGAACAAGAAATTTTCACTTGCGATTTTAGTAGCATAAGCTAGAAATTAGCTTAATAATCATACATGTGTTTGGTTGTTACCTTATTTTGTGAAATTATAGATAGGTTTTGTCTAGATTCCAGAAACTTTCACTGAATATAAATATAATTTCACTTAATATAAATTTCAAACACAACTGTTTTGCAGTCATCTAACGCAACAGGAAATAACATTCCCCTTCACACCCGTCTCCATATGTCAGATAAATACACATGCATGCCACAGATAAATAAGAGCGCTATACTGTTCATCATGATGCATGCGCTGTTCTAGCAAGAGGCCGAGCAAGACACTGGCTACTTTAAATACTAGATTTGTTTCTTTCTCCGCATTTCCTGTCTATTGTGCCGGGGCAGGATTGCATTGTGTGTGGTGTCTCCGCTTGGGTGGGGGCTTGGGGGGGAGTCAGGGTGCTCCGAAAAAGGCCACCCCTCTGGGAGATGGGAACTGGGAGCGGCCCCCATCTTTTATTAATCAGGGGACCCCACGCCACTCTCCATGCTTATCACTTTTAACAGCTAGCCTCGGATGGAGATGGGGCACGGGCTGCGACAGAGGGATGGAAGAAGGGAGGGAGTAAAGGAGGGAGGGGTGCGTGTGTCTATTCCGCCTCACTGGCAAAGCAGACCATCTATGTGTGTATGCATGTGTGCATGTCTGTATATGTGTGTGTGTGTGTGTGTGTGGATGGATGGATGTACGCCGCTGGTGGGGGCAGAGCTATCAAAAGTCCCCTCGTCACAAAGCTTTCGGCCTGAATCACAATACAGCAAATTACCTTCTGCTGACAAGAAAAAATGAGAGAGGCCCCCGTATGGAAAAAAAAAAAAAAAAGCAGAGGGATTGTCAAGAAGAGGTGACACATTGATTGCTTAGTATGCGCATCCTGCAAGCTGGCCGCTGTTCTCGTCTTCCTCCTCTATATATATGTAGAAGAGGAGCAGGCCAGCGCGCAACGTGAAGGGAAGATGAGAAATTGAAATGCCACGTTTTATTGGGGGGCCTCCCTCTCAAGCCAGGCACGTGTACACACACAATAACCCACGCGCCATAGTGTTCCCGTCTCTGTGAGGCCTTTCTGTTTACTCCTGTATTAGCTAAATGACATGCGAACATTCCAGTGTTAATTCCAGTACTGATATCGGAAATATATATGAATGAGCTATAGATATCCCGTTCTGATGCCATTTAAGTATCCAACCTGGCCGTCTCTGAGGTTCTGGTACCGAGGCTTATGAAGCAATGCGATGTGCTTTAAGACGTAGTTTAAGTCGTGGTCAAATAACACACATCGTGTTACACACCAGGGAAAACAGTTGAAGTGATCTCCATTCGTTTGTTTTCTATACTGTGTATTCTGTACAGAGCTGAGAGCCTGGAGCCTATCCCAGGAGACTTCGGGCATGAGGAGGGGTACACACTGGACAGGGTGCCAATCCATCTCAGGACAGTCATTCGCACATACACTTATTGACACACTACGGGCAATTTGGGAATGCCAATTAGCCTAATAGGCATGTCTTTGGATGCTTGGAGGAAACCGGAGCATGCAGAGGAAACCCACCAAGCACAAGGAGGACATGGACGTCCATAGACCTGAGATGGGGATCGAACCCTTGGCATGAGATCACATTGCTACTCGCTGCACACTGTGGCGTAAAATCTAAGTAATAAATTGGTTAAATTCATATACAGATATGCAGTGCTGAGATAACTGTACGAAGGGTGTTCAAGTCAAACCTGGATTTTTGGTTGTGCACAAAAACAAAAAAAAAAGGCAAAAAAAAAAAAAAAATATATATATATATATATATATATATATATATATATATATATATATATATATATATATATTCAAGTCAAAACTGGATTTTGGTTGTGAATAACAAAAAAAAAGCAAAAAAAAAATAAAAGCAAAAACAAAAAAAAGTATAGAAGGGTGTTGAAATCAAACCTGGATTTTGGTTGTGCACAATAACAAAAAAAAAGCAAAAAAAAAAAAAAAAGCAAAAAAAAAAAAAAAAAAGCAAAAAAAAAAGCAAAAAAAAAAAAAAAATATATATATATATATATATATATATATATATATATATATATATATATATATATATATATTTTTTTATTTATTTTTTTGTTATTGTGCACAACCAAAAATCCAGGTTTGACTTGAACACCCTTCGTACAATTATCTCAGCACGTGTCTGTATATGAATTTAACCAATTTATTACTTTGATCTTAAATTTATTTTTTGCCTCCTTTTTTGTTTATTTTTCTGCCCATAATATATATATATTCTATATTATATATAGAAAAATAAACAAAAAAAAGGCAAAAAATAAATTAAAATACACACACACATATATATACTTTTTTTTTGCCATTTTTTTGTTAGTGTGCACATAGCGCTTGATGGTTTTTATGACTGCACTTGGGGACACTTTCAAAGTTTTTCAATTTTTCGGACTGACTGACCTTTCTTAAAGTAATGATGGCCGCTTGTTTTTCTTCACTTAGCTGCTTTTTTTCTTGCCATAATACAAATTCAATCTCTTTGAATGAGAAGGTGTGTCCAAACTTTTGGTCTGTACTGTGTGTATGTATGTATGTATGTATGTATGTATATATATATATATATATATATATATATATATATGGCTGGGAGCTATTGCCTACTGTCTTGACATCACTCTAAGACATTTCCACATGTTTGAGCCTCTAAAGGAGTTCCCGGGAGGCCAGTGTTTCAGACATGAAGCAGACAGTCCGATCATGGCTCCGGTGTCCGGAGAAAACTTTCTACCTTGATGGTGTCCAAGCACTAATGAAACACTGGGGTAAGTGCATTAGTGAAGCAGGGGATTATATACAGACATAAAGGAAGTTTTTACTCTCATAACTGTGTCACGTCCTCGTTTGACAGGGACGCCCCTCATAGTCTCTGATCTGACTGTTCGACTGTTGCTGAGGTGTTACGATACTGGATTATTGTATTCGATAACATACGTATGCACTCATGATATCAGTGGATCGCATAGCTAAAGGTGCGAATCCAATATTGCTGAGGGCTATGAAACACATCATATATAAGTGATGATGATGATGATGATGATGATGATGATCTTTAACAAACATTTCAGTTAGTAAGAACATGTACTCAAGGTGTAAAATACTAGTTGGGTTGTCAAATCATCGACTCCAATCCCGTACTGTTGTGAAAACTGGCATCCTCCTAGTACCTGATCAGACTGTCTACAGGCTCCAGATGCTGAGGCTCAGAGACAGGACGTTGATGTACCGCAAGTATCAGTCAATAATACATGTACTTGAGGCATACAATTTGTTGAAGATCACATTGGAAAATATGTCCAACTTAATCAGATACTGATAATGTCTAGTACCTGATCCGACTATCTAAAGGACCTGATGCTTGGATCTGAAGAAAAGGTCCGACGTGATAATGATAATGATAATGATTCGGCATTTCAGGACAGTTTTGCATCGTACGTCCTTCTCCGAAATTCTTATTATTGACTTGGTCCTTTCCTTCTTTTTGTATTAATAGGAAGGACCAGCTACTTGTCCTCATAAGGACATGTTTAAGAGATACAGACACACACCCAGCCATTGTGCACGTGGATGTAAAGTTAATGCATTGCACGTCACAACTGGATTTGTTTCCTTCTTTCTTTCTCTTTATTCGCTTTTGCTTTACAGTGCTCCTCTTTTGTTGTGTCCTCCGTCCTGCACCTTCACCTCCCTCCTCCTTTCCCTCATGCATGTCATGGCTCAGATGAATCAGCGTCAGCGATGTCGAGAGCACTTACTGTCAACCCCAGCGCCCCGGGCCACGCCACTGATGGACACAAACTATAAAATATCACCCCCCTGGGGAGGCATCGCTCAAGTCCTGCAGTCCTGCCCCACAGCCCCGAGGTGAGGAACCCTCTCCCTCTCTCTCCCTCTCTCTCTATCTCTCTCTCGCGCTCTGTTTGTGCATCTGTTTTTTCCACTACATATGTGCAGACCTTGTGTTTTGTGACTGTTCAAAAGCCTAACTGGGGGTTTCTGTGAAACAAAAGTGTAGCCAAATGTCAAAGGATAACCGTTTCCTTTTCTCCGCACCCTCGGGGAGATAGGTCGGGTGGTTGATGGAGACGAAGACGAAAATGAAGGAGAAGAAGAAGAAGACGAAGAAGAGGAAGAAGACGAAGATGACGAAGAAGCCTTGCAGACAGAGTGTTCTGAAAATACCTTTCTGGTAAAGACACACTCGGGGGATTGCCACCTTCAGGCCTGTGATTCCCCCGGATACTCGTGGCTAACCGGGAATCAGAGCTGGGTTAGGCGTCAGCAAAAAAATGAAGCGAGTGAAACGGCGTTTCATTTCAATGCAATTTGAATTTAAATCGATAGAGCTGGTTTTGCATTGCAAACTTTGCGGAGTCTCGTGGAAGTTCGGCCGCTTCGGCCGGGTTGAATCTCACGTCATCTCTTCGTGTGGCACGGGAATACAAAAGACCCAACATGCTAATTTGATCCAAAGGGCTAATTTTAGCAGTTGAGAGATGCTAGCATGAGCATATCTCCTGACTTGACTATAAATTATTCTATAAAAAAAAACCAGCCCACATTCAGGCCGGAGCTTGGATTAGACTGCTGTATATAACTACGTATTACTATGTATTTTTACTTTTGGTGGTTTGCAAGCTGGATACCTTTTTTTTTTTGCTCTGGTTTCTCGGTGTAATTCTGAGCTCGGGTTACTGGTTTCCTCACAATTCTCCGGTTTCTAAATTGCCCCTAGCTGTGAATCAGAGAGCGTGAATCCGTGTACGTATATGAACTCGCGTCCCTTCCTGGACGTATTCTCACCTTGCACACAATAGGACTTCCGGGATAAGCTCCGGATCCGCCGCCACCCTGATCAGGACTACGAACTGATGAAAGGTGAATAAAAGAATGAAACCTGGCCAGCAACCGACTTCTTTCTTTGATCCGTTTGCCAAATCTAAGGACTGGAAACTGGTGGAACTCCAAAGTCTCCTTATTTTTTAAGACTCTCTAACTGCATAGATTTTTCCCTGATCCATCAGACAGCTAATCACGCCTGGGTCACACCGGTTTTCTAATCTTGTTTAAAGGCAAATAGAAGCAAATGCAAGATCTTAGGTTTCAATAATGCAATAAATGGCACATGGTGATCAGGACCAGCTTTTGGTGGTCTCTTCGCTGGAATGGAGAGAGAGAGAGAGAGAGAGAGAGAGGTGAAAGATGGGGGAAGGGGACGAGAAGAGAAGAAAGGAGACCTACAGTCTTAATGGGTCACTAAGCTGCAAGTCTTTCTCTGACAATCACAAGGTCAATGACCAAGTCTTTGCCGGAGTGGTTTTGTGTATATATATGTGTGTGTGTGCACAAGATGGAGTTCGTAAGAGGTCACATCACAAAGTGTAATCATAAAGCGCACCACACATCGAGTTTATACAATAAATGCAGATGTCACCTCTATTCGCGCCCGTCCACTGTATTTTCTCGTGCAAACACCTGACCCCTCTGCAGGAATGCGTCTTTTCTTTAACCTTCACCTTTATAAACCCTTCCTACCGTATCTGTCATTAACCTGTGGTTACACCAGAGATAAGAAAATAAACTCTTACTGCTTACTTTTCATTATCTGTGCCAGGCGACAAATCTGAATCCTGATGATGCCATGTGGGTGTGGCTAAGAGTTGAGAGGTCAAAATCGGGGTGGCGATCTCTGCTCTGTCAATTACACCGACACCTGCCAATCATCCGCATCTCTCAGCTGATGGATGCAGAAGATGCAGGATAGATAGGATTGGAGGCTTGACGGATGTGCATGTGTTAGCGTTCACTTTGTCATCTCTCTCTCTCTCTCTCTCTCTCTCTCGCCGTCTTTCTTTTCGTTCAGGATCAACGGATCAACAAGAAGATGGGACTGATCCCCAGATATAGCAGACGGGTGGGTTGGAATTTGGTCAAGAGCGAAGAAGGAGGAAAATAATCAAAGGGAAAGAATAATGCATGGTTTTGTTGTGGCTTGTCTGTTGGCTGCGTCCATCGACGGGTCGCTACAGCTGACCATCCGATCCACATACGACTCGGCACAGGTTTTTTTTTTTTTACACCGGATGCCCTTCCTGACGCAACCCTCTCATTTTATCCGGGCTTGGGACCTGCACTGCATCCAATGGTTGGGGTTTGGGCTTTCGAACCAGGGCCTTCCGCATGGCATGACGGACCCTATATTAAGCTGAGTTTAAAATGACATTAAAGTGTTTTGGAATCATATTTAGGGTTTAAACGATAAAAATAGGCATTTATGTCTATAGGCAGTTTGCCTTGTCCGTCCTTGTGCAAACGGTCCCCTCCCTGAAGTATTACAGTGGCGGTTTCTTACAGGGTCGGGTTGCCACCTGAGTCTATCTGAGTAGTTGAGGATGAAGGACTTTGCAGGGGCTCGAACCAGGGACCTTCTGATACCACTGCTCCCATACAACAATATAACCTTGATTAATTATACATAATGATCATGCATTACAGTTGAAGTTGAAGCACGATTTGCATGTCGTGTCCTAAACCTTCTCTGAAACGTCCAGTGTAAGCGAGAATAGAAAAGGTCTTTCAGTCACGTCCTGAGTAATAAAAAAAAAAAAAATGCTGTTAATAGTCGTGTTGATGTAGGAAAGAAACACAGAAATATCCCTCACCGCAGAATCTCCTCGGAGCAAGAAGAGAGACAACTTTCCAGAGAAAAACCAACATCCCAAATCCTGAATATTGACTATTCATTTACTGCCGTCTGGGAGAGTTGACTCATCTAATCAAGCTACATTAGCAAAGCTCCTCCAAGGACAGTCAGTAGAAGTCAGTCGGCGAGGCGTGTGCATGCATGTGTGGTCTAATTGGACTTGTTTACTCGCCGGGCTCAGTGAGAGTTCTCGTCTGCCTGGAGTGGGCGATCTACCGCAAATGGACTGAATCAAGTGCAGGTCACTGATTGCAATTTCTTGCTCTTATGTTCTTCTGTTCGTTTCCCTTCAGCCTGTCCTGTCTGATGAGACCGTTCTCGTGAGCTCCGTCAAGAACCCGTGTGCTCACCGAAGTTATTTTCATCAGCCCTGACCATTAGCCTCTAGATTGCGAATTAACAAATCCTAAGAAGGTGAAGTCATGATTGAACTGTAATCAAATCCTGTCTAATCAATCCCGATGTCTAGGCAACTCGTGAACTACCTCGTGTTTGACCAAACGCTAAAATGAAAGACATATCGATGCGGACACAAAAAAATTTTTGAAAACATTTTTTTTTTTTTTATATCTTCAGTTCCTTATCTTGGTCAAGGGTGGCAGTAGATCCCGAGTCCATGTCTGGAAATCTTGGGAGAGACGCAATACATATTTACATAATCCCACCTTCTGGGGTCCCCCAGTAAACATACCAGTATATTTACACCAAAATAAAATTCGAACCAGTATAAAGGAAAAAATGAGTAGAGCAAAAACAAATATCGAGAAAAAGTGGATTTTTTTGGGCGACTAGTTTTAAATGACCCCCTCGGCGGGGTGCCAACCCATCACAGGGCACGCATGCGCACTCATTCACACACCGCAGACAATTTGGTAACGCCAGTCAACATGTTCTGCATGTCTTTGGATTGTGGGAGGAAACACCGGAGCACCTGAAGGAAACCCACCAAGCACGTGGAGAACATGCACGCAGACCCGAGGCGGGAATCGAACCCAGATCCTGGAGGTGCAAAGCATTAGCGATACACTACGACACCGTACCGCCTATAACCAACAACTTGAAACAAGTCAGTAAACTCACCTGCCTCTATCCCTGAAGCTGTCGGAAAACTCCCAGCTTTATTCCGCGTATCAGACCACCTGACCAATCAGAATCGAGACCTCATCATCGCCGTAGTGGAAGGCAATATGACTCGAAGACTCATCCGCCACCCGATGACCTCATTACCTCCACCTCTACCCCTCTCCTTGTTTAGCTTCAGCTACACAGGCCAAAGTGGAATTACACACTCGTAACTCCTGACGAGCGTAAAAAACCATCTCGAGTTAATAATCACGTGCTATTCCTCCACCTCCAGCGGAGCCAATGAGCCCGGTGGCCATACAGGGCCTTAATGAGGTGCTCCAGGGTTCAGGTTGAGGGCAATGGAGAGAGACAGAGAGAGAGAGAGAGAGAGAAAGAGAAAGAGAGAGCAAGAGAGCAGGAAAGATATAAAATAGTGAGTAGGGGAGAGAATTAAAAAAAAAAAAAAAGAGAGAGAGAGAGAGAGAGAGAGAGAGAGAACGGGAGTAGAAAGGACACTGGATATAAACGAGGAATAAAATATGAAGGTGGAACGGCAAAATGCAGCAAAACGTTAACAGTCATCGATTCTTTCTGTGTTATTAGTCATTTTTCGACCTTGTCTGCAGGCAGCAGGAAGCAAAATCGTGTCGCAGAAAGCA